>JAOQMQ010000007.1:5587286-5600707 GCA_027563845.1 Erythroxylum subrotundum | reverse complement strand
GTGTCCCGTGCAATCACATCATGGGACACCTCTCACTCACATGAGAAGAGCCAGCTGTCATTCCACTTTTAACCTAGGTGTCCCGTGCAATCACATCATGGGACACCTCTCACTCACATGAGAAGAGCCAGCTGTCATTCCACTTTTAACCTAGTGTTTAAGGTATAAAGAAGACATGTTATGTGTGACGTGAAGAGGGGATGGAAAAGGAATAACAGAAAGAGGACCAAACAACAAAGCTAAGTGAATTTTGTGGATAGCTGTCCATTCAACGACAACTGTCTTATTTTAACATAGATGCCTCATGTTTTTAAGGTAGCTTTTGAATATACAAATGAGGAAAGGTGTTGGGAGTGGTGGCTGGTCAACAAAAAAGGAGATAACAACTGCTTTTTTTTCCTCTTCAGTTTTGCAACATTGGGATGACTGGGAGAGAGCTTTTGTGGGCAGAAAAGGAGACAACAACTCCTTCATTTGGTCCTCTTCGATTTCCATGTGTGTGGGGGCTGGAGAAAAATCGAACAATAGCTGCTTCTTGATTATTTCTCTTCGCTTTTCTATGGAAACAAACGTGCTCTTGGATGATGCTTGGAGACCAATGGAGAAGATGAAGGGCTAGACGTCCCAACACCGATTCGGAGGTGACATTAACATTGACGAACCCGGTTAAGCATATTTTTCTTTACGTTTATTATTCTTACTCTCTTTTCATATTGGTTACGTTATCTTGTATGTATTGATTGAGTATTGTATGAGAATGATTTTGATGCTCTATTGAATAGTTTTTTTTTTTTTGAAAACCCATTGCTAGAATTTGAATGCGATACATAATACTTGTGTTTGAAGTTATATTTGAAAACTAACGGCATTAAATTGTTAAGGATAACGTAACCTAGATTAAATAGTCTGAGCTTGTGTGATTATTACTTATATTGGTCTGTTTTTCTCATTCGTAAGGCGACTGTCCGATTAAACTTAGAGCGCGTCTCCTAGGTTATTTGATAGCTAGGGTTAATTAACAAGTTCTTCTTAATTAACGATCACCTAAGGAAAAATTCAGATTAACAGAGCTTGTTGTTAATCTACGACCAATAGTTCAAAGAGAGATGTGAAGACAACAATTCAATGAAACATGTTTAGTTGGATGTAGGCTGAGATTGAACCAAAGAATCGGGTTCCTAATGCATTCATCATTTTTACATGTTTTCTTTAATTTGTCTTTACTAGTTTTGTTTCATTTTATTTTATTGCTCAATAAACCAACCCCCAATAATCTAAACACCAATTATTTCATTTTGAAAGCTTTACATACACTCTCTATGGGATCGATCTAGACTCATCACTGCTATAGTAGTAGGTTTAATTTATTTTACATAGCGTTACGACATACTATATCATTAGGAATAACGTAACTTAGGTTAAATAGTTCGAACTTGTGTGATTATTGCTTAGATTGGTCTGTTTTTCTCATTTGTAAGGCAATTGTCCGATTAAACTTAGATAGTGTCTCATAGGTTATCCGATAATTAGGTTTAATTAACAACTTCTTTTTAATTAACTATGATATAAGGAAAAACTGGGATTAACAGAGTTTGTTGTTAATCTATGACTAATAGTTCAAAGAGAGATTTGAAGACAACAATTTAATGAAATATGTTTAATTGGGTGTAGAATCAAAGAACCAGGTCCCTAATGCATTCATCATTTTTGTATTTTTTTTTTTAATTTGTCTTTACTAGTTTAGTTTCATTTTATTTTCTTATTTGATAAACCAACCCACCTAAACCTAAACATGGTTGAATTTCATTTCAAAAGATTTACACACATTCTCTGTGAAATCGACCTAGACTCACCACTGCTACAGTAGTAAGTCTAGTTTATTTTGTGTTACGACGCACTACATCATTGAGCACAAAGTCGAAAGAAGTCACTTAGAAAGCAATCAATATCAAGAATTAGTGTCTAGGTTATGAATCCTCCTAAAACCCTTAAATAATTGACCTTTTATTATGCAATTATTTTATTGACTATTGAACCATATAAATTCCTATTGTACGCTAATAACTCACTTGAGACTGCTAACAACTAACCTAGAATTATCAATCGATATTATTCATATTAAAGATACTAAGATTGCTTTATTGATTTGTGAATTCTGCTATGAGGTTTGACCCTAATCAAGAGAATTTTTGTCGACCTATCTCTATGTTTACAATAAACTCCTTTCAATTACTGTAGATCTATTCATGCGCAAAATTTTTGAACCTCTATGTTATGAAATTAGATGATATACTAATATTTTGAATCTATTAAAAAATATATTTTGGATCTATTAAAACATATATTAAACAAAAAATTGAATCACAATAGATCAATCAAAACAATTTTATTAAATAAAATAATCAAAACATGTTATAGGACAAACTAGGGTTCATCTCACTTAGACACTAAAGATGTTTAGTTATATATGATAGAAAACGAACTCATTCATAAACTAGAAGAAAAACGAATTGAAAACAAAGAGTTTATAATTCTAAACCTCCTTTTATCTCCTATCAACTATTCTTGCAAGGTAGAGGTTTGATCTTATATTCTATTGGATCTTTTGATGATTTCTTCATGTTTTCCACTTCTCTGGATCAATATCATCCCTTTCGACATTCTCCATATCTGGAATCGTCTCCAAAAGTTCGTTCTCCCTTTTTGCCTTCGTTAACATCTTTTTATAATAATTTTTCAAGTTCTGTGTGATTCATAATTTGATATACAATCGTGTGCTAGATCATATATACTAAAAAAATCCCCAAAATTTGCGAATCTGCATGACCTGAAAGACTTACATGGCCATACACGCAATGAAAGACTTACATGGCCATACACGCAAAAATGGATTGCTAAATTTGTTTTAGAAATTACTTTTGAATTGATCATAATTTAAACTTATCTATAATCAACAATCAATGATAAGGAAATAAAAGAAAGAATAGAAGTTTGAATTCTGGATATTTTCTCTTTCTTATCCTTAAGCTAGAAAATTATGAATTTTTTGCTCTTCTAGAATTATCTCTCTTTGATGTTTTCTTTTATGTCAACAACCCCATCTTTTGATGTTTCTCTTTGCCTTTAATACTTCTTGATCTTTCTAAGGTTCTTTCTAGAGTTTCTACAATTGTTTTATTCCTAAAATTGCCCCAAATCTCAAAAAATATAAAAATCTCGTGACTTGAAAAATCTCAAATTTGCATGATTGTGGACTGTTGCTCCATGCACTCTCTGTCATGATCATACATGCACAGTCTTCAACTCTCCATCTGCATTCCTGCACGATCATGCATATGCACAATCATGACTACTTCCTTTGTTTGGCTTCTTCACTTTATCTTGGAATTTATTTATCACTGATTTCTTAACTTTTCTCCTTGCATTATTTGATGATTCAATATCCTGCAAAACAATTATACAACCATAACAGAGCTATCTGCAACTAAAAGCCTCACAATTTTCAAAGTGTAGGTCGCCCAAATTGTCTATCTACTGCTAGTTAGAAGAATCATATGGTACTAATGGACTTCAATAGAAAACATACAATAACAAAATTATGGATTATATTCCAGTTACTCCTAAAATACAGTCTTGACACCCATTGAAATGGCAAAGGGTTTGGGAAAGAGAACAACGTACAGATTAATGGATAGGTTGTCATTACCGTTTATTTTAGTAATCTCTCAAACACTATGACAATAGCGTCGAATATAGGTAGCCTGACCTCTTTAGGAGGACTGCTACGAAAAATGAACTCCCCTAAGAAGTGTTTGAGGAACATTGCTAACCTACCAGATCCAAAATCTGTAACCCATCTGACTTGCATCGTCCAACTCTTTTTCAAGATATACAAAAGTAAAATGGCTGGTCAGAAGACTTTAGCCAGACCAGAGCCCCTGAATCATGTTCTCGGAATCTCACTCTACCAGAGCCTTTTATGTGCAATATTCAACGCTCAATCAATCCCCATTCGGACCAACATAGTAGCTACATTTCCATTGTATCAATCTACTTTGTGTTTCCTGCTGAAGGATAGTTGTGAACATTGCTTCAAGTGCCTTGGCACAATAAAGCATAAATCGAAAGTAGTGTCTTAACCTCAACAAGAGACAAGACGAGGTACCATGAATATCATGATGCAATTCTTTACCAGATTTATATAGTTGACTTTAGATCCATTGGAGCAGATGTGTCACCTTTTAAAAAGGAAAACCTTCATATAAGCTTTTCTTGGAGGCTTCAGCTAATCTCCTTACCTTCTTCGCATTTTTATAAAATTCCATTAGATCCTCAGCAATCCCGTTTGGGTGGCAAGAAACAAAGACCTTACAAAATCTCTCCTCAGTCATCCTCAGAGCCCGCAACATTAAAGGTCCTATGATTTGTGGGAAAAGATGCATATCTTGTATCTTCTTTCCAAGAAGTACCCGTGGCTTCAATACACACTCCAGATTACTCAGCAGTAAAAAGGGATAATCTAGTACCACTTTGGCAGGAAGCTTCATAACAGCCACAACAAACGTCATGTTCCTTTGAACCCTGTCGACTGACATTGTCAACAAAATAGGGCAACGTCCAAATAGACTCCAAATCTTGTGATCGGAGAACCCAAACTTCTCAAAATTCGCCACCTTTCGACGTATTGTCTCAATCCGGGATATACCGACAATGCTAACGACATATTTGTACATCTTGGAATCCTTGGAAGTTCCAGTTTTGCATATGTATTCCATCTTCTCGTCATTAAAGGAAGATCGAGGAATCAAAGTGGGCCGAGACAAGATCAATGAGAACAGATCCCCTTTGCTAATGCCAAGTGCTTCATACTGTGCAATGACGGGCTTAATCCTATCATGGAAATCATATGTCAAGAGCGAAGGATTCCTTATAATTGCCTTACGCAATAGCTCCCTGGATCCAAACATTGTCATAAAGAAATCTATACGTTCATTGAAGCAATTATTAATCCTACAACTGAATAACCTTGGACGACAACTGATGATTCTGACAAGGTCACTCGATCTGATACCTAAGCTCTCAAGTGTACGTAGTTTGGATTGAAGTACAGCAAGATCAGCAGTGCGTAAAGAAGGTCGAGAAGAGAATAGCTTCTGGACATCATCTTCACTACAACCCCACGTCTTAAGGACTTCAGCTGTGTCCTTTGCTTGCTGCAAACCACTTTGAACTTGGGCTTGGCTTATCGTCGAACATATTGCAGACATTGAGGAACTACAGAATGTGCGAGACAATTGCACTGGGTTTCTCTCCAAACACAATTTTCTTCCATAGTTAAGAAAGACAGAATATAACTCAAGCAAAGAGTGGGGCTTTGATCTCATAGCAATCATATACTTCTAACATATAGTGGCAATATTTTCAACAAAACGCATACTTTTCAGATTGGTAAAGGAATGACCTAGAAATCCTAAGTAGATCAATTATGATCAAGAAGTATATAACTTATTCAAGAACAAACAGAGTATGCATTACAAGGTAAGAGAAGAATAAGACAAAACGGAAGATAGATTCAATCCATAACAAAGAGAATAAAACAATGGTTACGCACAGTGAGAGGTGGGAAGAGACCAGATGAAGTGAAAGACAACAGGAAAGACATGAAGAACAAGTGCGAATGAGAGAAAGAAGAGAGCCAAAGACGGGAAATGCCGGGAGGAACAACGGCGAAGTTCAGCAGGTTTTATGCTTCTGCAAATTGAGCCGAGACTTGTAAAATCAACCAACATGAGTATTATTGGGCTAGGCCAAACCGTCAAAGATATGTTCAAGTTACTCGGGTTTTGTAGGCCTAAACCAGACTTTATGTACATACCCGTTTATTTGAAGTTTTTTTACAGAGAAAGTTTTTTTTTTTTTTTTTTTGAAAAAGGAAAATATTAATGAAGTTCTTAACAATTCTTTTCATTAATTTCTTATTAATTCTCTTTTAATAATCCTCTTTTAATTGTAAAATGGGACTCATGTGCCATTTGACCCATTATTTGGCCGCAAAGAAAGTTTACAAAGAAAGTTCACTGTAGACTCTACTCAATAATAGAGTTCCTACATGATTATTATTTTGATGATTTTTATAAACACTATGATAAATACTGCTTAAATTTTTTTATATATTAATAAATGAGAGTAATTTAGATAATATTAATTATAAAAGTTATGAGAACTATTAAAATAATAAATCTAGAATTTTTCTTTTAAATATATGAACCTTATTCGAAGAACCCTATTTTAAAAGGGTTCTTTCCTTTGATTAGACATTTCTTAAAATGTCTTGTTTTTCCTTAATTTCAGTTAAACAAATTTTTTATTTAAGAATTTTGATAAAGTCAGGTGTGATAGACGAATGTTACATAAGTTGATAGGCTAAAAGTGTATTTACCTTAACATTTACACCATAATTTAAGTTGAACCCTAACGTTTCGGAGCGTTTAATTTAAACCTTAATGTTTTAAAAACAAACCATATAAGGACGGAAAATCTCACGGTGGTTACCCTCCATTAGTTAAATGTCATGTCATATATAAAGTGGCCTTTTTAAAAAACATTTTACACATCAATGGGACTCATTACTCATTGATGTGGTATTCTTATTTTTAAATAAAAGTGGGTCTCATAATTATAAAACTAACTATTTTACCTTCAGCAAATTCTACAATACTCACCGTTTTATATCACACAAATTCTATACAATCTTCAATACTCACCGTTTTATCACAAAATCAAATTCCTAATTCTTTTTCTTCAAATGATTGCATAAGCATCCCTAAATCCCTAACTCTCCCACACTTTGTTCAAACGTTTGCAAAAACTCACATGCTCTTTCGCTAGTTCGATTGCACTAACAGTAAGCCAAATCGTAGCAGTACGTTCAATCGCCTCCTGCATACCTTTGTCAGATTTCTAGGAAACAAGATAGGGACATCATTCTTTATTAAATGGAGCACTCTGGAAAGTTGTATTATATGATATCCTCTCAGATATTCTTATCATCTATTGTTTCGTTATTATCTGTTTCATCGGTGGCGTGACAATTTTCCATTCCTATCTCATTTACCCAAAACAGGTGATGTTCTTCCTAGTTTAGAAATTAACATAATCATGTGATGCAAGAAATTTTGTTTAGTTTGTAGTTGCCATTTTGAGTATATATCTACATGTTTAAAGTTAGTAATGTGCTATTGTGTCCCAGTGGACTGTTAACTTCTGAAATTTATATGCTACACTAGGTTAGGGGTCTTTTCACAATAGTCTATCATGTTCTCTTTTTCTATGCATGAAGGAGTATCGCTAGAAGCATTGAATTATATGATACAATATCATTCATAAGTTTAATTTTAATGCACTAATTCATACCCTGAGATGAATGCTACTTGAGATGCATTAGTTTATACAATTCATTAAACTGACTTATAATTTGCGATTGGTTGGTATCACTAAGAAAAGGTAAGAAGTGGGGTTGGGGAAGACTGTTCAATGCTTGTAGCCCTATTGATTCAATGTCTTTTTGCAACATTTTAGCAACTGAGAATTTCATAATACATTTCTATTATCATTAGTATTATGATGTATTCAAATTATAGTTTTCTTTCTAAACTGGTTTTGTTTGAGTTTATAAGACTCCTTTTCTAAAACTAAGGCATGATTGGTGGCAAGTGATAAATGACTAAAGAGCTAGTCCACTTGCTTAACTGAGTTATGTTTTTGTCAATCATGCAACTATATAAAGCTTGTCCTAAACTTTGGCCTTTTCTTCTTTTCTTATAGCTAATGTATTAGATATAATTCTTAAAGCAAGTTTTTAATACATTTACCAGATTTGTCTGAACCTCTTAGACATATGTCAACCAATATGATTCATGTACTTTGGTTCTAAGATGACTATAGAAAATTAATGTTGGTGTTCTGATTTGGAGGATTGATCCTTTTTCCAAAGATGAGTTGAAAATGTTATCATAGGTTAAATAATAGATGCTCTTCTTCTTGATTATTTCCATTCATTTTTTTTATGTATAGATTTATTTATACTATAATCCTATAATTAGAATCTGTACCTACTGTTGTGCCTTAGCTTTGGTTATGGTTCTTACGACTAGTATTTGATTGGTGTAATGGTATAACTATTTTCCTATTGCTTAGCCATTAATGCATGGATGAAAGCTTCCTTTCACTTTTATAAAGTCATACCTTGATGTACTAATCCATAACCTGAGATGAATGGTACTTCAAATGCACTAGTTCATATAATATACTAAAATGGGTTATAATTCACGATTGGTTGGTATCACCAAGAAAAGGTAAGAAGTGGGGGTGGAGAAAACTGTTGAATGCTTGTAAGCATATTGTTTGAATGTCTTTTTGTAGCATTTTAGCAAATGGGAATTTCATAATACATTTCTATTATCATAAGTATTATGATGTATTCAAATTGTAGTTTTCTTTCTACAATTTGGTTTTGTTTGAGTTTACAAGACAAATTTTCTAAAACCAAGGCATGATTGGTGGCAAGTGATAAATGAATGTAAAGCTAGTCCTCTTGCTTATTTGAATCATTTATTGTCAATCATACAACTTGGATAGTTTCTATTTTGTTTTGATGCATGAAAGACAATAGTTATGAGCTGCCAAATGAATAATTTTGAGTTAGAATTGGAGATGAGATTGGTGAGGAATTGACATATAATTAAGGTATACTTGAGGCATAATTTAGGAACTATTATGAAGGTATTTTGAAATTGGAATGAAGGTGTTTGAATCTAGAAAATCATAAGAAAATGGTAGTCCATGATCGTGGCACCCATCCCACGACTGTGGACAAATGCATTAGCTTTTATCACGATCGTGGGAAGGTACCCTACATTCTTGGGCAAGCTTTTGACATGGTAATTCTGTTTTGTGCAATTGTTGAACCACACGAGGACAAGACACTTTATATTGGCGTATTTGAACTTGAATGAGGCTTGAAAATGAACCTAGTTTGATGTTGGATTAAGTGGTTAAGGGTTTGATAAGTTTAGGTTATTAATTGATGTTGAAACTTAAGGAATGGATTTTTTTGATATCAATGTATATGAATTTGGGAAGTATGAGTTGTTAATGGTATAAAGATGTTCTTATGGATGCAAATGTGATTCAAAAGATATGAATAATGTGAACTAGGTATAAATGAATGAGTGATGAATTTGGAGCAATCAAACTTACTTAAGGCATAACCTAATTGAAAACAAGTTATGTACAAGTTATAATTTTTGAATGATCAAGAATTGTGATTAAGGATACATATCTGAGAAGAGTCAATTAAGAATACATTGAACATAACACATATACATGTGTATGATTGAGCACTTATTTGATTAAACAAGTTAGTAATGTGTAAATATATGTGTACTGCATGATTTAGAAGCACAAATTGACCGACAACATCTAGACATTATCGGCTCGTCAAGGCAATAACTAATTGGAGCATACTGTGAGTTAACCTAGATGTTTACTCACTATATTTGAATTGTTCTTAATTAACTGTTAGATATTGAATTGTTACTAATATGATTGTGTTAATTCCAGATATTGATGGTCTGAGGAACTTGATATTCGGGACTGTATTAGAAGTGTTTGCAAATTAAATGTGAATATGGAAATTGTGCTCTCAACTATACGTTGAATGCCGGACTTAGATCCGATGAATTTGCTTTATGACTGTGCACACTAAATGAGAGTTATTGATAGTATAATATGTGATTTGATGCATTTTCATTATATTGATATGAATGATCATATAAAGGAGTTGTGAATGGCGTGACCAATATGAAAAGGATCTTAAAGCTCATAAATGTGCATACAAAGCCACAGGCTTAACGATTAATGAGCCTGGTATCTACAATGAGTACGGGACAATATCTGAAATGAGCCCATTATCTACAATGGATACGGGACAGTTAAATAGGCGCTCGATCACAACAAAATAAAAATGAAAGTGGAGTCTCGTATGCATTGCATATATATCTTTACATGTATTATGTGAATCATTGTAAAGAATGACTAAATTGAGTTGATATAATGTTATGCTATGTTTGTGTACATGTGAATGATTGTGAAAAAAAGTATTGAATTGTGTTGATATAGTGATTTGCAATACTTGTATACATGTTGATGATATGAATGATTGAGGTGAAAGATTGGATTGCTTTGAAAAGATTCAATGACATGTTTGTATTATAATGTGCTTATTGAGATACAATGCATAATGTGATTCCAATCAGAGAGCATTATATTTGATTAAATTATTAGAGGTGTATGATATAATTGATGTTTATTTGGATCATATAGATGAATCAACACCATCTATACCAATGTTAATGTAGCATGATAATTAGCATAAAAATGAGATTGTTGTAGATTTTGGGAGGTGATAGTAGAGTTGATTTGGGATGTGATACTGTTGTAGGAGTTGATTTGGGAGGTGAAAGTAGAGTAGGTGTTGATTTGGGATACAATAGTGGTGTAAGAGTTGATTTGGGATGTGATAGTGGTGTAGGAGTTGATTTGGGATGATATGTCACTATTTGGCAGTCGACTATACCTAATGAAGATCCAATAGTAACAATAATCTTGTCTCAAACCTATCCATCAATTTCCATCAAATGACCTTTTAAAGTAGGTGGATCTAAGGTTCATTTGACTCTAATGTATTTCATCATATATTGCTATTCTTGTATATTGTTATTCATGCATGTATTGCTTAAATAAATTATCGTTTTAACCCTATAATAGTCATCCACATTACCTCCACTATTAAGAAGAAAGAGAACATTTAGATCAATTAAACTTAACACTTTCCAACTATCATTCCAACCAAAAGAGTTGAGGTGGAAGGGTATCCTAGGTATCACATCACGAAAATTGCAAGAACAAGATTCTAAACGAAAAACTATTAGAAATTCAAACTAACAAGCAACTAATATTCAAATTGGAAGTCAACAACATGTGAATTACAATTATTTGTTCATTAGTTGGTTTGTAAAGAATTATGATTGGATCCATAATCTTTTGGGTGGATAATTGTCAAATATGAAACTAATTGATATAGCATAATGTAATTGGTTGGATTTATTTTTGCATATTTTGTATAGATTCTAGTTGGCACCAGTTGATATAATGGTGGTTAGGATACAATTTTTCAAATCGAATGATAACTTTGTAGTAGAATGTGCATGATATAGTCATTTTATGCTTGTTTTTAATGGCTTACATTATTTCCCTTTCGCATGATTACTTACATTAAATGATTGCCTTCTTATAATTTTTTTCCTTAAATTTTAGGGAGAAATGACCTTTTTCCATTAAACATATTGTCTCTAATTTGAATTTGAATTTGAATGTAATTATATATGAATGGAATAATTACAATAGCTCAATAATGATATCCAACATTCTCAATATATTAATTAAAGTTTCATATACAATACAAGTACTTTTCACATTAGCCCCATTCATATAATATTATCAATATATGAATTCTTAGGAAGCATATCACATTAGCCCCATGATTTCAATAGTGAAGCAAACATAACAATAATACATATCAACATTGAAACAACAATGATTTATGTCATAAAAATCTTCTTTAGCTCCTTGTTATCATTCATAAAAAGCTTTAATTCATACTCCATTTGCTTTTCTTTTTGTCCTAAGTGAATTTATTCCTTTTTTTCCTCTTTATTTACTCTTCTAGCAACTCCCTCGCTCATCTTGTCTTCAATTTTCCCTTTGTAAAATGCTAATTGTTGTTTTAAGTTAGCATTATTATTCATCAATATGAGAATAACATGACAACCTTATATATGAAGTAGTCATCATGCCAATGAAAGAACATACAACTTTCAATCTTGTAATCATCACCAAAGCAAACATTCATTAACACATATGTTTATTTATGTTCCTATACTGAGTATCATAATAAAATATTTTTACTAACCCGATATTATATACAACCATAAAACTTATGTTTAGTTTTTTTTTCATTCTCTAAAGTCCTTAAACAAGCGTTGAATCCATATAATCATTGAATGCTAGCTAAAGAATTGTTGTTGAAGATCTTGAAAATAATGCCTCCAATCTCCATTGCTCTATTTATCTAGTATAGGTCGTGACATAACCAAAACAATCTTAAATTCTCACAAGAAACATAACCATCAATTAATAACATTTAAATAACCATCAATCACCAAGAAATATATATCCAATTCTCGCAAGAAACATAACGGACACGTAAAGAATTAATGTACATGCGTTCGATAAATAACAACGAAGCATTTGTGATAAGAAATGAAAAAAAGTTGGGAGAACACTGAATTGTATATGAAAATTACTAGTTCAAATTACAATTGGATCTAAACACTAAATTCAAATACATATTATACTTAATGACTCCATTTTATTTATTCTACTAGCATGATGTGATTCACATACTTCTATCAAAGTTAAAACAAGGAGAAGAGACTAGTAAAGTTAACATTAACAATTACATAAATACACTGATAAGTTTACTCGAACATCCCATCTAAACCTAATTCCCTCCCATCAGACCACACTAGAGAATACTATCAACATTCTCTAACTCTTCATTAGATAATAACTTACAAGTCAAACACAATGCTTGATTCATAGGCAAGAACAACAAATGCTATATAAATAAAAGGAAACGTGGGATTACCATGAACATATCACGATCGAAGGATGAAGAAGCAAGAAGAATTATGGAGTTTAACAAAGATAGAGGAAGAAGCATGAAGAAATAATTGTAGATCACAAATGAATAATAAATAAAGTGTTTGGGGAATAGGTATTTGATGAAATTTGGGGATATGACGAAAGTTGGGGTTAGTTAAGGGAGTTTTTGTGTTTTTATTTTTAAAATAATAAATAAGTTAATTCTTTAAAATTACCTAAAATTAATAGTTATAATACACTCAATTGCCGTGCTGGTATTTAAAGGAATGGAAATGTAACGGAGTGAATATTTTTAGGCAAATTGTTTTATTTTGGAAACATTAGGGGTTAATTGTTGTAATAGATAATGACAAGGGTCTTTTAAGACTTTTTTGTCAAATGTTGGGAGCAAAGTTATGAATACCGTACCGGACTCGATACCGGATTGAGTTCTGGTACGGTACGGTACTGTATTGGTACCAGTCAGTACCAGATATCGTTTCGGGTAATTTTTTAAATTTATGAAATAAACCCTAAAATTTTTAAATTTTGCAAAATAGTCCATTGGTATATTGTACAATTGTACTGTATACTTTACTAGTTTACTGTTTACATCAACCATGTTTTCAAAAATCTTAATAATAAATAATAATGAC
>JAOQMQ010000007.1:5566718-5577465 GCA_027563845.1 Erythroxylum subrotundum | reverse complement strand
AACTAGTAAAGTATACAGTACAGCTGTATAATATATCAATATGGACTATTTTGTAATTTTTAAAAAGTTTAGGGACTGTTTTATAAAATTAAAAAATATCCCGAAACGGTACCCGGTACCGGTACAGTTCCGTTCCAGAGCTCAATCCGGTACCAAGCCCGGTACGGTATTCATAACATTGCTCCCACCAACTCTTTCTAAAGATTCTCGCTCTCTTAACACTTTTTCTCCGGTCTCAAAAGCTAGGTAGTGTTTAACAAAATGTTTAATAATCTTTGAAAAAACGTGTCGGTATATTTTGGAAGTAAGAAAATTTTAATCAAAGTTTAAAAATAATAATAATACATATTTTAAAATAAAAATTTTCTTATATTAAAATAAATTATCACATAAATTTAAGGAAATGAAATTTTAACTATAATTAGTAGATTTGTTTATAGATCTTTCGTAAAAAAATATAACATAAATTTAAGTTAATAAAAATTTAATTAAAATGAGTACATTAAAAAAATGATCAAAACATTAAAATAAAAATAAAAATTTGATAATAAGTTAAAAGATTAAAACCTATCGTTTTTCTTGTAAAAAAGATGAAACATAATATTAATATTCACGGTGTACCTTCCAGAATGAGTTTTAAGTGTTTTAACAATTCTTAAATTTAAATTAAAAAATTTCTAAAAATTTTGTATCAATAGAAAAAAGATGTCATTTTGTTTAATTATAATATTAATTAATATAACATGTGTGTTATTTAATTATTGTTCAATAAGCAACGAAATTTATGATGTATCTTAAAACTAAGAATAAAATAAACTTCTCAAATTCTACTATGTGTTAAATACGTGAAAATAATATTAATAAAAATAAATACATTATTGTTATTTTAAATTTCTATTGTTATAATTTTTTGAGATAGAGTTGATGTAAAATTATAAAGTACATAGTACAATATATTAAATAGGGATGACAATGGGCAAACCCATAAGTCAACCCCGGCAATTTTTAAAAATTAAAAGTACAAAACAATGTTTTTTTTAATTGGATACAAGCCTGAGCTATCTATACCCAGGCTTACCAGATGCCCAACTCTTTTAAGCAAAATGATGTTATTTTGTTTAGAATAATTGTGTCTTGAGTTAATTTAGGCCTGAGCCTAAGCCTAGCCTATACCTCACGGGTCAGTTCATTGAACATACCTAAATTTGGCCCACAGGCCAACCCATTGAAAACACCTGAATTTAGCCTATTGGCTATCCAATTGCCATCTTGAAGGATTATTTTATAATTTTAAAAAAATTTATGAACTATTTTATAATTTTAAAAATTACCTAAAACGATACATGGTATTAACTGATATCGGTACAATAGTAAAATCAAATCCAATACAAATATCGATTCAATATTCATAACATTGGTCATATTTATAGTTTTCATATTTTTGGTCCATTTTATTTATTCCTAGTTACTAATATGTGGTTTTATGTAAAGTTCAAAGTTCTTAAAGAAATATTATGATGACGGTAAAGCATTTTATTTATTTTTAAAACATCATGCCTTTTATGATAGATTTAATGGATCATTAGGGTCCCTACTCCCTATGTCTCTCTATAAAATATACATGCTTGTATATTATCTTTTAGACATCTTATAAATAAGAAAGTACCCACCCAAACTTTATAGGTTTTTTTAAAAGTGACTTAATCAACATAACAGAAAATAGATAATCTAATTTTACACAAAATCATTTGTTGCAATCTACGTAGCACGGACACGGCAAAATGGAGCCGTGCCGTGTCCGCGTGTCGGACACGTGTCCGTGTCGGATATCCATTGACACACGGTAGACACAGTTCGAACACGTCTGGAGACCGCTCGGACATTGCTTAATGGAATATATGCTTCATAGAATATATGCTTCATATTTTTTGAGAGGGGCTTATAAAGTATCAAATATCTATGAACTATCAAGATGTTGGAAGTCTTGAAATACATCAATCAATATATATCATATTATAAATTCTGAATTTTTTTTCTTAATTTTAAATTTTATAATATATATATATGCCGTATCCGTGTCTACCAAATTTTAAAAGTTGGTGTGTCCCCGTATCCGTGTCCATGTCCGTGTCGTGTCCCGTGTCCGTGTCCATGTCTGTGCTTCTTAGGTTGCAATAGATGTAATGGTACATGATGGTATTAGATCTTACCTTCTAGTTATTAGATAAACGTTAAGTTTAATGGAATCAGATCTTCTGTTTCGGTTATGATGTTCCTATCATATTCCATTAAATCTTATCTACATATTTATGTGGACTCTACGTAAATATATGGATGAGATTTAACAGAACAGGGTTGGAACAAAATAACTGGAACAAATGATTTGATGTGAAGTTTAATTGTCGGTGTAAAGGATATTCTTCTCGTATTTCCTTTTTAGAATTTGTATTCAAAGGCTCATAAAATTTTTCCAAGTCCTCGAAATTACGAGTACACCGTCTTTCACATGATGGCCTTTTTATTGTTAGATTTTAAGACTTCTAAATTATAAGAATACCATCTTTCAGATTACCGTCTTTTTCATGGTTCCTTTAAATTATGAGTACAGTTTATCTCTTGCTTGAAGGCCTTACCTGATCTTTTAAAATATGTCTATTTGGGTGATGGAGAGTCATTATCTATGATCATCTAAAAAAAGGTTGATTATAGGGCAAGAGGAAGGGCTAGTAGCACTAAAGGAGTATAAAACTGCAATTACGTGGAAGTTTTGAGGGGAAAAAAGTCTTTTTGATCATAACAACAATAAAGAATTGCGCTTTGGGAGGTATCCTAAAATATGATAGTTTTTGTTAGTTTTGCTTTAGTTATATGTAGTTTTCAATTGTTAGTTTTTGAAAAATTAGTTTATTGGCTTGAGAGAATAATGAGTCCAAAAATTCCATAATACTAAATTTTATAAGACTTGATCACGCCTTATGCAATTTAGGTTTTAGGATTAAAGATTCAAAATTCGAGAATACTAAATCTCATAAAGAGAGATCATGCTTTATGCGATTTAACTTTCTAAAATGGAGTCTCTAAAATTCTAGAATACTTACATTCATAAGGTGTGAGCACACCTTATACATGTTACTAGTTTGTTAGTTTTAAAGAAACTTGTAATTTTTGTATTTATTTTATTTATTTATAAAATAATAATAATAAAATAAAACACATAAAATTATTATATATATATTTAAAAATGTTCTTATTATTAATTAACAGGCAACATCCAACATAAATCAAGTAGCCTCAGACGCAACCTATGTAGCTCCTCCAAACGTTCGCTCCAATAGCATACGTGCATCACTTAACTCTAGAAGAAACTGTCCAACCAACACTAGACCTACCACCAACACCAACTAGTATTATTTTACGGTTCCATTTATTTTTATTAATTACTTTTAATTGCCTTACTTTCATTTTAATTTTAATTATTATTAGGTTGTTTTCATTCTTTTTCAAAGTAGTTTTATGTTTATACTTATCATTATTACAGGACATTCTCAAGATACTTCCAGGACCACAATAAAAGGAAAGCCTATGATGAATCCAACTGCACAAGATCAGTCTGCCACAAAACATATCACAAGTACCCATCATAAGCATGTTCGAATAGCCAAAGGATGTCATAGATTGAGAAATAAAAGAGACAATTAAATTATGTGTCATATGATACCTACATGTCCACCAAAATCACAGTATATCTTATTTCAGATGCTCACAACAAAAGTCATGTGTGACTAAACTTAATTGTGCTGATTCAAGAGGATTTAAAATTCTAGTTGTAACCTTGTGAGGTTTTGTTCTAAACTTATATTCATAAATAGCTGGCCACGAGAAACTTTTCATTCTCATGGGGGGAGTCGAACTCCTCACCACATGGTTAACGGGCAGAGGCGAGCTACCACCACGCCACCCCTCGTGGTTATATAGCAAGAATTGTTGTGTGGTCGATTCTTAAGCCCTATAACATTCCATGATAGAAGAGACATTAGGAAGGAGATGATAAGGTCTTCTTCTTCTTATTGAATTTTCTTCTAGCAATATTCCAAAAATTTGAAGACTCAAAATACACTTTGCTAGTAATACCATGACCTATCATTAGTTAAGTATCCAATTGTTTCTCTTCAGTTAATGTAACTTTATATAGGAGTGCCATATTATGTCTTTCTTGATCCAATTGGAAGCCACCAGGAATGCCCTCTAAATGACCTCTTACAATTGAAGCCTGATCCTACGTAGAGTTGATCAATTCTCCGTACTATGTTCCATCTCCTTTGAATCTTTTTGCATAACCTCGTTATATTCCCCAGTTAGGAATTTTCTTGCTGTTGGCTTCCATGTTCCCTTCTAGTGATTCATTTCCGGTCTCCAAGAGTAGGTTATTGACATCATATTATCAAACATATTATTCTCATCTAACATTGAAAGAGGAATCTCATCAGGAAGTAATTGTTGAAGGTTAGTGAGTACATAGAGTTTAGAACAGCTCACCCTCTTCATACTTGCAGGAGCTTCATTAAGGCACAATGGTTTGCTAACAAAACTTGCCAAATAGTTAAAAACCATTGATAGTCAAATATTCTAGAAGAATATTATAGATATTATCCAAAGAGATTGCATAATTGTACCCCAAGCTTTCACTTTTGTAAGAATAGTTGCTTAGAGTTGAGGTGCCAAAGGCCTGCTTCAGTTATCTTTGAGCTTAAGAAGCAATCTCAAATCTAAATAGGAAGAAATTGTCTACATTAACAAGTACTTCTCTTAATCCATTTTGTTTCCATTAATGTTAATTAAAAATGAAGGTCCTTTGCCTAAGAAGAAACCAAGTAGGGTTATGTCCCATTTGGATGTTCCTTCAAGACATGAATTGATGGCATCACTACAATCTTACCTTAAGCAAGTTTAGTAGGACAATACTATTGCTTCAGGAAAGGAGTGGAGTCCTCCAAAACTCAACTCCAAGTTCTCTTGCTCGAGTTCTTAAGTTGAGAAATCTTAGATATCATTCCCAGCATAGTTAATTCTCAACAATATGAATAACCAAAAACAAAAACAAAAAGAAGAAACGAGTATAACCTAATTTAACTAGACTTCTAGAAATATCAAGTATTTCTGTTTTCCATTTTACTAACATACACCAAGTGAAAGTGATACTTTAACTTTCAACTAGGCTTTGTTTCTACATTTCATAGTTTGAATCCAGTAAGTAATGCCTGCGTCTGCAATGGAAAAATGACAAGGAGATGTACCAAGAGGTCTAAAGTTACATGCAAATCTTTCAAATCGTTTTGGAATCATATAGATTATTACAACAACACTTCTTTTGGCTCCCTCTAGTTTAGCGCCACTTTCCATTTTATCTTCTACTTGATTTCTTGTATCCATGTCAAATTCTTCTACAACAACGTCAATCTAACACGACTATTTAGAATAGATGATGCCTGTCCCTGCAAAAACAAAATAGCAAACATAGATGTGATATTTACGATGTAAAGAGTTTAAACATAGAACCTGAAAACCTATAATAAGGATAAAATGTATGGAGTTTGATCACATAATCAGGACAACATGAAGCTAAAAATCTAGTTAGTGATAGAAACTGCGTCATAATTAGATATGGAAATGTTTAAGATAAATAACATCAATAATCCTTCACAAATTTTTGCATCAGTTAATACACTAAAAAGTATTTGAGGTTCGCTTTCAGGATTCAAAATTTGTTTACCTTGATTGTACGCCTAGGCAAGTTAGGATCAGCAGTTTCTTGAACAACTACAAATACAGAGTTCTGAATTGATAATCAACTTAAACCTCCCAGTAGCCTCATAAGCTTAAAGTTATCCTCATCGATCACCATTAAATCATTCCTCAGCAATTTCTTCACTTTTAGCCCCCAGGTATTCTTAGCACGATAAAACCTTGTCAGACTTTTGACATTGAAGCTGGCATCTGAATTATACCGCAAGCAAAAGGAGTTTACTCAGTCATATGACCTGCGACAACAATATTAAAAGTGCAAGTTAAAACAGTGACTAAAAGACTTTGTATCTGTAGCCCTAATGACTTTGTTTCTGTAGACATGGCATTAATAGCGAACAATGATAAACCTCTTGTGTACATTCTATTCTTTTTCTCCCTCTTTTACCTCTACTTTCATATGATATCATAGTCAACATTCGATCTTGAACTCAATCTTTATTCCTTCTTCTATCGAAGTTAGATTTCAAACCGAAAGTCTCTCCTTTCACTTCTTTGACCTAAACCATGTGCTTCTGTTCCATCTATCGCTTGTTCACCTGGCATCTCCTGCAAGCTCGCCCTCCTGGAGGCCCCTGTTCTCTTCAGCAGCTCTTATTCCCCTTCTATTCTTCTCCATTGGCAGATCTTGTACCATTCAAACATGCATAAAGATGAAAAGGCACAAACAAAATCATTAAATTCCCAAAGAAACTTCGCCAATAGTGCTTTCCTGGAATGTAGAAAAATTACAAAATGTTCCAAGAATTCCATTCATTACTAGCTGTTTTGATCTGAAAACACAATGCAAATTTTCTATGGCCAATTTTAATTCAAATAATCGTAAACCTAATTAAAAGGAACATAAGTCCAACTATTTAATAACTCTGTGTGTTAAAGAAGTTGTGTGGGTGGTGGAGTGGGTGTGTCAGAGAGGGAGAGAGAGTAATACCTGTGATATAAGCCAGACAGATAGCTTTATCACCAATAGTCATTGCAAGAACACTTACCACCATTAAAATGGTGAAATCGATAAGGGTCCCTTAAGATGATTTGACGCTGAAGGATCCCACAAACTAACTTGTAAACAGAATGACAGTCGCCACAAACACGCAGATTCTTGAAAACTTTTATGGTTGCTCTTTCTGGAGTATTGATCAAGCCAAATGCAAGGGCAAGTCGCTCACTATGGGTCCAAAGGTTTTGCTCTTTTTGTTCTTCGTCAGTATCATGCAGAGCATAGCTTGTATCAGGGACATAACCAGCCTCTTTAATCATCTTTTTCAGCTCTGCCAGCTTTGAGTATATCTCACTGGTCTGTGGGTGGGATCGGTCACCCGTTCCGAATGAACTCAAATTATCTTTCAACTTGACCCAACTGCTTGCAGGTTTTTTTTTAATGTTCTTTGATTCCATTTGCCTCCTTACCGTCTCTACATCTTCCCATCTCCCAGTGGTGGCACATACATTTGAGTAAAGAACATAAGCAGAATCATCTAAGGAGTCAATTTTGAATAGATTTTCAGCAGCTTTTCTACCAAGATCATGATTTTTGTGGGTTTTACATGCAGCAAGTAAACTCCGCCAAACAAGGTCAGTTGGTGGAACTGGCATTTTTTGGATAAAAGATTCAGCCTCTTGAAATCTTCCAGATCGCCCAAGAAGGTCAACAATGCACACACAGTGCTCTATTCCAGCTGGAACACCAAATTCCTTCATCATTGAATGAAAGTATGCCAAACCTTCCTCCACTAAACCACCATGACTACATGCAGAAAGCAAAGAAACAAAGGTAACATGGTCTGGTTTCACTCCTAGTTCTAGCATGTCCTGAAAAGTTTCTTTAGCCTTTTCAAAATAACCAAGTCTAGCATAAGAAGATATTAATATGTTCCATGATAATCGTGATCTTTCAATTGAATCGGGAATGATTCTCAAGACATCATCTATTTCTCCGCATTTCCCATACATGTCCATTGTGGCATTTCTAACAAAATGGTTAGAGTCTAAACCAAGCTTCACTGCCAGGCTATGAAGTTGCTGGCCTTCCTCCAATATTGCCAACTTAGCTGTAGCACCAAGGCATTCAGATATGCTATACTGGTCCAAGTCTACTCCTCCATGTCTCATCTCCAGGAGAAGTTTCAAAGCCTCCTCTTCATGGCCATGCTGAGCATTGGCAGCTATAATTGTATTCCATGTAATAGGAGTCCTATTAGTTACCTCATTAAAGATGCATCTACTATTATTAAGACTGCCACAGTTAGCATACATTTTGATAAGTGAATTGTGAACATACATGTCTGATTCAAATCCTGTCAGGACTATATAAGCATGAAGGGGCATCCCATGCTTCATCAGAGCATTCGGACACTTGCATGCACCAACTACATGGGCAAGTGTGATGTAGTCAACAGTTACACCTTCTATTCTCATCAATTTAAAGGCTTTAACAGCATCCTCCTGTTCATTGTTATCTGCATAACCACCAATCAGTGCATTCCATGTTACTTCATTTTGTTTTGTCATTGACTCAAATACTTTGTGCGCTTCAACCATCATCCCACATTTTGCATACATCGTAATCAATGCATTTCCAACAATCAGATTGTCATGTAGGCCTCTAAGAATTACAAATGCGTGAAGACTCCTTCCTTCGGTAGCAAATTCAGGGCCTAAACAAGCAGATATTGCACTTGTAAAAGTCACAAAGTTTGGATTTTTTCTTGAATGATAAATTTTGAAAAATACTTTTAGGGCATCTAGGCACTTTCCATCCTGAGCATAGCAGGCTATCATTGAATTCCATGAAATCAGATCCCTATCCCCCATAAACTGGAATACTGATTCTGCATCTTCGGACTTTCCAGCATCAGAATACATGCATATAAGAGTATTGCACACACAAATATCTAAATCATATCCAAGTTTCACAACAAGACAGTGAATTCCTCTGCCCCACTTTAGATTAATAATAGTTCCAGAACCTGATAATAGAGTTGAAAGTGTAGTACCATCTATTTCGTTATGAACATGACGCATCAAATGAAAACATCTGAGGGATTCTTCACAATGACCATCATGTACATGTGCAGATATTATTGAGTTCCATGAGATGGTGTCATGTTCTTTCATGCCATTAAAAACAGAGCAAGCATCTCTCAAGCTACCAAGACTTCCAAACATCGATACGAGAGAGTTGGCGACAGAAACATTAGTTTCCAAACCACACTTAACGACTTGAGCAAGCGCTTGATGGCCCATTGACTCGACCTCAATTAGCCCACAAGAACAAAAAACAGTAGCAAATGTATTAGCGTTGCAACTGACTCCTTCACATTTCATACGGTTGAATATCCTCATTACGTCACATGGATCTCCTTGATGTAAACATGCAATCATTAATGC
Source organism: Erythroxylum subrotundum (assembly GCA_027563845.1). NCBI lineage: Eukaryota > Viridiplantae > Streptophyta > Magnoliopsida > Malpighiales > Erythroxylaceae > Erythroxylum > Erythroxylum subrotundum. Next base: position 5,568,276 of record JAOQMQ010000007.1, on the reverse strand, counting down.
AGTCCACGAAACAACATTCTTGTGAGGCATCTCCTCAAAGATTTTGTTAGCATTGTATACTGACCCATAACTCCCATAAAAATGCAGAACTGAAGTGCCCACAAACACATCACACAAGAGACCAGATTTAACAATAAAATTATGAACCTGAGTCCCTTCAGAGACCATAAACTTTGACCGTTCACAAGCAGTAATCAGACTAGCAACCGCAAAGCCAGTAGGATTGATGCCAAATCCCCGCATTTCGTTAAACAAACCAACCGACTCATGATACAAACCAACACGAACAAGCCCAGACATCATATTACTCCAAGAAGCCTCATTTCTTTCATCCATTTTGTCAAACACGTAGAGAGCGTGGTAAGGTTGGTCAAACTTCGAGTACATGCTAATTAAAGTGTTGATGTAGAACACATTTAGCTTTATTAAACCCTTAATGCAAAGGGCATGCAAGGCTTTCCCAGTGACTTGTTTGGTGATTTGCGAGAAACCCTTCTGATAAAAACAGGAGACTTCGGGGTTTGGGTGGTCTGAGAGGGAAACAAATCCCCCAAGGTATGTTTTTACATTTTTGGATCGTTCTTGGTATTGTTCTTGTTCTTCGTCACCTTCTGCCCATGATAATGGGATTGTTGAAATGCACTTTGGCCTTGCGTTATTTTGGTGGACAAAAGTGAATGGTAAAGGAAATTTAGAGTGAAAAAGAGGCAGTCTCCAGGATAATTTTGCCAGCGCTAAGGATTTCGGTGAAGATTGAGCGTAAAGAGCAGAGATTTTTGAGAAAAACCCTGCCAACTCCAACAGCTCGGTTGATGAAGATTCAGAAGGATTAAGAATAAGCTTGAAAACCTATGGCAGGTCCACAGTCAAAGGTCACTAGTACGTTACACTTGAAGTCAAGGCCTCTTTACAGATCAAACTACATTTTTAATTGGAATTGGGTCACTTATCGGCATCAATTTCCGACTTCTGAATCGTTACTGTTTTGCTTTCACCATTGTTGTTTCTTCGGACACCATCCAATTTTCAAATTAAATTATATTTATTTCCAAATAACCTTAGAAAGTACATATAGAATTTTCTCGAAATGAACTTACAAATCTTGTCTGGCACCAGAATAAAGACAATACGTGGTAAGTTAAATTGAAAAGTGTCAGCAATCGAGTAAAGCGAAAAGATAAAAGGAAATTTGTTTTCTACCTCTCAAGCTTTATTAGGAGCAGTTGGTTTGTACGAGGGAATAGTAATAAAAATGAAAATAAATATAGTAAAAAATGAGAATTGATATTACTATTATAATTACGATAGTTAGTTAAGAGGAAGGAATGATTACCATTACCATTATCAATCAATGGTTGGTTTGTAAAAAATAATATAATTAATTAATTACAATATATTAATTAATTATAATATTGTAATTAATTAATTAGAGTATTTTAATTAATCAATTAATTGTATTCAATTAATTATATTGTAACTAATTATTTATTTATTTTTAATTAATTATAATGTAATTAATTATAATATTTTAATTAACTATATTGTAATTAATTAATTA
>JAOQMQ010000007.1:5531782-5543095 GCA_027563845.1 Erythroxylum subrotundum | reverse complement strand
TCTTGGTTACTTAAAAGAGAATGAGATTCTCTTATAATGGACTCCTCCTATGACTCCACAACATAATAGAGAGTCTGAGAGTAGAAATCGTACTTTATTAGATATGGTACATTCTATGATAAGTCATGCAATCTTTCCTATCTCCTTTTGGGGATATGTTCTTGAAACTACTGCCTACCTTCTAAATAGAGTTCTATCTAAATTGATTGACAATATATCATATGAGATATAGTCTGTTTATCATACCAAAAGATTTAGGAATGTGAAGATTATACGAAGTGTGTAACATCCGATATGCTCTAATCTAAATTAGATAAATACAAATTTGTGAGATGTTTTAAAGAGAATTTAGATATCAATTTTACCATCCTCTTGAACAAAAAGTGTTTATATCAAAACATGCTACATTCTTAAAAAGATAATTTGTTCTCAAGGAAAGTAATGGGAGTGAGGAACAACTTAAAGAAGTTCAAGAACCACAAATTTACATCCAGATGGAACAGGAACCTTAAATTGATACATATGATGTACAACTAAGGGTTCAAGTGACATGTAGTCCATGATGCACTAGTAAGATACATTGTCCCCTTACTAGATTATATTTATATATTGAAAAATGGAAGGACAATGTATCGCTCATAAATGATGAGCTTACTACTTTTAAAGAAACAATGTTAGACGTTAATTCTTTAAAATGACATGAAGCTATGAGATTTGAAATGAAATCCATATACACTAACCAAGTATAGACTTGGTGGATCATCCTAATGGTATTGTACCTATTAGAGTAAGTGGGTTTTTAAGAGAAAAACTAACATTGATGTTAATGTACATATGTAAAAAGCAAGGCTAGAGGCTAAAGGTTATAAAAAAAAAGGAGTTGATTTTAGTGAAACCTTTTAACTAGTAAATATGCTTAAATACATAAGGATCTTATTGGCTATAGATACTTACCCATGATTATTAAATCTAGAAGAGGGATGTCAAAACAACATTTCTCAATGAGAATTTACTTAAGGATGTGTATATGACACAACCTAAAGGGTTTGAATCTAAGAGTTTTTTCTAATCAAGTATGTAAGTTGCAAAAGTCTATTTATGGACTTAAAAAAGAGTTACAAAGTTGAAATATCCATTTTGATGACACAATAAAAAATTTGATTTTATAAGAAATATGGTTGAATCATATGTTTATAAGAAGGTTAGTAGGAGTCGTCGTATTCCTAATGCTCTATGTGAATGATATATTGCTATTATAATTGATATACCAATGCTCCAATCTGTAAAGATTTGGCTATCCAAGAACTTCTCCATAAAGGATATGGGAGAAGTAGCCTATATTTTAGGAATAAAGATCTATAGAGATAGATCAAAGAAGTTGCTTGACTTATCCCAATCCACGTACATAGACAAAGTGTTAAAAAGGTTTAGTGTAGAGAATTCTTAGAGGGGATTTTTGCCCATGTTGTATGAGATTTCTTTCTCATAAAATATGTGTCCTAAGACATAAAAAGAGAGAGATAAAAATGGATTTTGTTCCATATACTTTGACAGTTGGATCAATCATGTATATGATGCTTTATACTAGACCATATGTTTCTTACACTTTGAGCATAACAAGCAAGTTTCAAGATAATCTTAGTGACAATCACCGAACAACTATGAAAGACATTTTATAAGGCTTGAGAAGGACTAAAGAAATTTTAGTAGTTTGTGAAGGAGTTGAATTGAGAATTCAGAGGTATTCAATTGCTAATTTCAGTTGGATCCTAATAATAGTAGATCATAGTTAAGGTACATCTTCACTCTAAATGGTTATGCGGTAAGTTAGAAGAGCTCCAAATAACTAGCCATTATAGATTATATGAATGAGGCATAGTACAATTCATTGTTAGAGGCAGTAAAGGAAGCAGTTTGCACCAAGAAGTTTATCACTGAACTTAGAGTAGTTCTTAGCATTGTTAAGCCAATAGTATTATCCTATGACAACAATGGCGCCATGGCATATGTAAAGAAAGCTAGGTCTCATCAACTATCCAAACATCTACTCAGGAAGTTTTACTTGATCAGGGAGATAGTGGAGTAGGAAGGCATATCATTAGAGAGAGTTCTCATTAAAGAGAATCTTGTAGATTCTCTTATTAAGCCATTATCTCATAAAAGACGTGATCAACATATGAATGGATATGGTATTAGATAATAAACAATTAGCTTTAGTATAAGATGGGATATTGATGAAATGGTAAAACTAGCACACATTATATTTCTTTCTTATGAAGAAAGTAATTTATCTTATAATAAATTATGGAGATACTTAAGCAAATGTATAGGTTCTTGCTAAAGAATAAGTTCACTGAACTAACCTGATTATGAGGATCCAAAATGGAATATTTCTTATGTTTTTGTGGATTTCCTCATTATGATGGTTGTATAATTATTCCTTATACTTAAGATTACTGGAGTATCTCATATGGGAATTATTGTGTTTTGATGCTATTTATAACCTATTCTAATTAGAGTATCTCAGTTGGAAGTACTTAAAAAAATATGACCTATATAGAGATAGATTAGTAAGTTAATAAAGGATTTGTCACTCTAAAGTACTTAGAGAGAATGTTCCACTATTTTTGATTAGTAATGATTTAAGGAATTCTCTAGCCATAGTTAATTGACATTTAAAAAGGTATTTTTAAATATCAATTATAAATCAATTACTAATTAGCAACAACGAACATGAATGATTTAAAGGAGTAGACACTATAACCATACTCTATATGTAATTGGAACATTGGATGACAAAATGATTAAATTTTACATCATAACCATGTATAGTAAGGTTAAGTCAAACCATTTTGACATTCTTAATATTTTAATGGTCAAGACATATTGCTAAACCTCAATCTTGATCTATGATTATAAATTATTCAATTGAATAATTAAAGATAAATAAAAAATAAAGAATTAAAGATTATTTAAAATGAATTTTAATTTATCTAATTCTAATTATGACTTATAATTATAATTTATAATCATTGCCAACATATTATAAACCTAATAGATCACACATAAAAAGAATTTGAAAAGAGAAAAATCAATTTAAATTAAGTTGGACTTAACTGTGAAGTTTTAGAAACTTCAGGGATTAAATACAAGATATTTTATTTTATTAAAATTAGATATTCTACTTATGATTAATACTTTTTCTATTTATAGGAAGTAAACGTAAGGGATTTAGCACTCATGCTTATTTCTTCTTAAAAAGATGAGTTTTTTTCCTCTACTTTATGGATATTGATCGTGTCGTTCGAGCTTTAAAATTTATAAGCCCTCAAATACCGCAAGCACACGGGTTGCGATTGTAGTATAAGAGGTGTCGATCCCACGAAGAGTGGGACTAAGCTAATTATATGTTATCTAAGGCTAAGGAAATTGAAATAATCGAATTAAAGTTCACAAGAAAAGTAAATTTGAGAAACTGATTAGAAAGAGTTGTAATTCAAAAAATAACACAAAAGAAATGAAATTTTAGCACTGTAGAAACAAAATGGAAATCAAACAAGAGAAATTAACCAAGATATGAGAAAGGAGATTTTACCTATCATTAATGCTAACCTAGTTAATTATTGTGTTAATGGGTGTTGGTTCTAGACGATCCTAGGGCTGATTACTCTCTCTCGAGTTATAACCATTAAACCATAATTTATAAGCCCTAATTGAATTATGAAAATTTTAATCTCTTAATTAACAAAAGACTTACAATCTTAATTAGATCTAAAGCACTCTAATAAACTATCGGGTTTTACACTGGATCTCTCTTTGAACAATTACCGATCTAATTCATTACAGGCTCTATTGAATCGCCTAACTCTCATTAATCCGATCCAATAGTTTTTTATTCAGTTCACCCTCTCAGTTTGTTACCAAATTATGCAAGAAATGCAACTAATCATAATACCCAATTCAATAACACAAAATCAAAATGGATAATATTAGATCAAAGCAAAATCCTGAAGGAGAGTTTAGAACATCATCAATATTCCAAATCCTATTATCATACTTTCCATCTCAATTTTATACATGAATAAAATAGAAATGAAAAGGAAATACAACTTGAAATAGGCAATGGAAGGCAGCGACGTTAGAAAACTTCATGATCCGGGAAGCATATCGAGCCAACTTCATCTTCCTCTTCCTTTTTCTCCTTTTCCCCTCTTGGTATTCTCCCTTTTGGGTTTCAATGGTGGCTGCCTGAAAACTCCTCTTTTTCTCTGCCTCTTTATGTTCTTTTTATACTCTTTTGTGTTTAGGGTAACCCTAGGGTTTTTCCGGTGTCTGAAAGATTTAGAAAATCCTTCGGAACATGAAATTTGTGAGCGTCTGTACGTCTACCCGAGTCAAGCCACGATTGTGGCTGACATCTGAGCCTTCTGTCATGATCGTGGCATTCCCTGAGCTTCTGTCACGATCGTGGGCCAAACCTGGGGCTTCTGTCACGATCGCGGTTTACCTTCCACAATCGTGGGCCTGTGTCATGGCCCGGATTCCCTCCGAAAGTCCTCTGCTCTTCGATATTGACCTTGAAACACTAGCAAACACATGAAGGTATCTCAAAAACATAATATTAAAGCTCAAAGACTTGTACTAATCCATAAAAAACTTAAAACACAAATGAATTATAAACTAACACAATTTTAACCTAAACACATACTAAGTGATTGAATTAACAGCTAAACACATATCAAACTATACCTTAAAACACGATGTAATTTACACTTATCAGATATCGTTTGAGTCTAGAAGCTCGGACAGCTCATAGTTAATACCTTATAAAAGGATATAACAAGAATTCAAATCAGGTACAATTTAATTACTTTTATGATTAATGTTTTTAAGGTTATTTAATTATTGAGATCTGATCAATGTAATTTTTTTTTTGCTTCGGCAAGAAAAACGTCCTTTTACCTAAATTATCAAATTCTTTTCGTGTGTAATCTTACAATATCCTATATTTAGACAAGCAGTATTTCACATCCATATCATAAAAGGGTTATAATTTATTTTATTTTCTTTAATAATCAAACTTCCCAACTTCATTAGGCATGAGTTCATTTATATTAATACTAAAATGTTGTTTCATCCTCTACAAAATTACATTAAAATCAAATCAATAGCATAATTATATAAACACATCATGATGACACAAGAAAAAGAATATATTGATTCTTAGTAGTCAGTTTATCATAAAACTTACAAATACATAATCATTTCCAGAGAATTATACTATTTTAATATGGAGTAATTGCTTGAAGTACAGGTGCACCACATGACCATATAATCATAATAATGTGATAATTCAATCATAATAAAAATCAAGATTAAGTGGTTAATAATTATGGTTATTAATGAACTTGTGCTTTAATGACTATGATGATGCTTGATTCTAGAGTAGATGCCTTGCTTAAACCTTGACATGAAATATGACAATCAAACTTATGTCATGATGTAGGTGAAGCTTATGTTGGAATGTTAATGATACATTATTAGGCATGATTATGTCTGAACATAGGTAGTGAACTTTCTACTTGTTTTTATAAACCAAAATACTTTTTGAAATAAAAATGAATTTTTTGATTCATGAGCAATCATAAGGAAAATTTTTTTCCCTCACATAATGTAATACTCATATTTTCATTATTTGCCCCCTCCTATAAAAAGGAAAAAAAAATAAAGTCGCCTAGCTAGTAGCAGTAGCAGTTAGCATGAGTAAAGTCTAGACAAGGTTGAGCAAAGTTGTCAAATTGATCTCATTCTTCATATATATTTGAATATGTATTTGAATGTCAATGTTGCTATTGGGGGGATTAATGTTTTAATGAACTTGTAAACTGAAATTATTGTATGGTTACCTAGTTAGATTTGAGCTTTTGTACTTAACGATGACGGGATTACACTTAGACTATTGTGGTGAATGAATGAATGAATAATGCCTATTTATACATAAAATACCTTATTAATTGAATGATAACTAGATGGATAGAATGTACAAACAGGCTAAGTCATGTGCACTTATAGGGTTAGCTTAACACCTAAGTATCAGGTTAACACTACACGGTCTACCCTAGGCCTTGTTAAGGTGGGGGTCTGATAAGTTCGTATTAGAGCTTGGATTGAATGATGCATTTGTAAAATGCCTCCAAAGTGTCTTAATCAGCATTATTGGATAAGCAAGAGTAATTCGATTGAAATAGTTTGGTAAAAAAGAATATAAGTGTTAAGGATATGACCGTTAAGTGGAAATTAATTCTATTGTTATTCTAAGCTATTTGGTGTATAATCTTGAGTATAAGAGTTTGCCATATTGAATGTTAGGCCAACTATTGAATTATATGTGTGGATGATTATAAATGTGTAGTTAAAGAAGATTCCCTAAAGAAAGGATGATTAAAAAGTAAGGTATGAGGTAAATATGTGGTGGTGGATGTGTTAGGTATAAGTTCGAATTTAATTAATTGATTTTGGTGACTATTTGTCTTAAGAATGATCAATTTCATAATTACTTGTAATGAGGATGTGTGATGTGACAGTACATTTTAAATGAGATATTTTCTTAAAGATTATGGAGAGTAATTGAGCTATGTATTAGCTTAAATGTTAGTTGGTTATATTGATCATAATGCCCTAGGTTATGTTATTAATGTTAATTAGTGATGTCGATTAAGGATATTAAGCATATGTTGGGAAGATATTAGGGATGAGAATGAGTTAAGGTAATTGAGGAAAATGCAGGTGGTTAATAAAGGCTAACTAGAATAAGGAGAAGTTAGGATGATCAATTAACATGAAGTGATAGTGTGATGGGTCATGAAAGTGATCTATAAGGAAAAGATTAGTATAAAAAATGAAAAGGAAATAATTAAGAAAAGAAAATGATTGCCTATAAGGAATGTAAAAAGTTTAAGCAAAAGTATGGCGTTAGCGGTGAATTTTATGTCGTAGTTAAAGGATGAGTGCAATGTAAATTGTAGTTAGTAAATAAAATATAGGTATGGCTAGGGGAAATGATGAGGTATAATGGAATTATGATGGGGTGATAGCGTGGGAAGTTAGACCTATAAGGAATTATTTATTAATGTGAGAATATAAGATATACTCAAATGGAATCAAACATTATTTGAGATCAAGGATACAGTGTGATATTGAATTTATAAATAAGATTTTTGGGTTAAATTAAATGACGATAATTACTATTAAAAAGCCGTCGGTGATGATGAATACTATTTTAGAGTTACGGTTATATAGTAAAAATATTAAAGGTAAATAATAAATGGAATTGAAAGGGTGATTGTTGTGGAGATAAATAATAGATTTTAATTGAGTAAGGATATATGGTAGATTAATTAGTATGGTAGTATATATGAAAGAAAAGTTACGAACTACTCGAAAGAACTTTAAGTTGATGAATTAGAATCAAAGTGAGGTTTAAACACCATTTTGGGGGAATAATATTGGATAGATGGGAAGTATTTAAGTGCTTAAAGAGGAAGTTAATTATAATAAAAAAGAGTGAAAATTTATGGATGGCCATAGGCAAAGGGACCAAATGTGTGGCTATGTTATAGATACTAGATAAAGATATTTATGGAATGATGATTGATGATGAGTTTCAGTTAGATTGAGTAGTAATGATTAAGAGAAGAGATAACCAACAAATTTAAAACAACCAGGGTAGTTGGAATGTAAAGCAAACTAAGATGGAGAGTAAGGTAAAGAAATTATTATTTAAAGATTTGGAAAATGAAAGATGATAAGGGTTGTTTAAAGAGATAAGTGAATGATGGATGTTTGAAATTTGATAATGGTTTTACAATGCATAAACGCATAAGGATAATAAGAAGTATGTTCCAAATGGAGAAATGATACATGTAGATGGGAGTCTTCTTTTAATAAGTAATTTAAGAGCAGATAATAATTGGTCTTAGGAGGAGAAATAAAAGTTAGAATGTGTGAAGGATTAAAACATGTAAGATACAAGATTATATATGGTTTACATGCTTATAAAAGTTAGAATGATTTGAAATATTTTTTAGAGAAAACTTAATGTTGCATTTTAAATGTAATGAGGTAAATTTATGGTATTTTGATTTGATTTTATAAACTACAGAATATGAGATAAATTTAATAAATTGATTCGAGTTTTTCCACCAGTTTTATCCTAAGTAATTGTTTAGAGATTGAGGATATTTTGAGAATGTTTTAACAAGAAACAAAATTGCAATACTTTGAATTAAATAAGATGTTACGTCATGATTTGGAAGGTGTTGACTATGTTTTTTTAATTGTGTTAAGAATGAAATAAATGTTTGGTTTGTTGAGTAAGGAAAAATATTATGTTTAATACTTATAGTCTAATTTATATTAATTGATATGATGTCCTTAAGAGGATTTTGTCAAGATTTATTAAGTAATTATAGATTTATCTGTGCATATTTATATTTGGGATGATGATTCTGTAATTACCTTACGAAATATTACAATCTTATCTTTAGAGAGTAACACTTATAAATTTCAAGGAAAAATTTTATTAATAGAGGGAGAATTGTCACATCCTAAATTTTTATTTAGTTTTCTCAGTTAGTATTTAGAGAGTAACCAAATTTATTCCTGTTTTCCATCAATTGGTTACTTGAAATTTTTAGAGAAAGAATTAAGAAAAATCCATGTTAGTGAATAAATTGAAGAGGAGTGCATTAGAGATGAAATAAATTGTAATTATTGGAGAAAAATTATTTTGAGGTCATTAGTGCTCTAATTAGGTGTTAAAATAAGTGGATATGCATGACAAAAAATAAAAACAAAGGTGGATGAACAAATAAGGACATGGAGTAAAGTAAGTAATAGCAGGTTTACTAAGGGCATAGTAGGAATTTCACACTACAGGCATGGATGATATATATTTTTAAAATATGTTAAGGGTTTAAAAGTTGGAAAATAGGGGGATTTAGGGCAGAGGGCTGATAGTGATGTCGAGCTTTATAAATTTATAGCCCTCCAATATTGCAAGTGCACGGGTCGTGAAATGTAGTATGTGAAGGGTTGATCCCATGAGTGGGTGTGAACTAATCTAATACTAAGTTATTTAAGGCTAAGAAAATTAATAAAATAAAAATAAAAATTGCAAAGAAAAGAAAACAAGGGAATAAGATTGGCAGTAATTTAATTTATAAATGTAACACAAAAGAAATTGAAACTGAGCAACACAAAATTCACATTGAAAATCAACCAAGAGAAATTACCAAATTATGAGAGGTGGGATTCTTCCTATCATTAATGGTAACCTAGCCATTTATATAGCGCCCCCTTACTGGAGGGTACATATCGAGACGCCCGGAGGTCATTCCAGTACATATCCTACGATAATGGTGTGCTACGATCAATCACTACATTCACTTCACATGGCATCATATCTTTATTCACTTATAAAGCATCATAAGAAACTCACAATATTTTAAAACCCAGCTTTTTCCTCATTTAATTTCATAAAAATCGAAAGTCTACAATGTGTCTTTCAACATTCCTTAGATGTACATCATCATAGCCTAATACAAAAGTGATATGTGAAAGAGGAAAATATACAAAAATCTGTCTAATTTGTCCAAAAATTCTAGCTGACCGACCTTTGAGCCATGACTCCTCTTCCCAAATCACAATCTACACGGTTGGTAGAGTCACTCAGTAGCTAGGGTCATCTCTCGGTCCTGAAAAGTCAACGTTGCAATTTTGGTGAGTTTTGCGAACTCAATGAGGTAACCATCATCGATGGTTCACTCAATTCATGCAACACAACATTTCACATCACATATAATTCACAAATTTGCATTTTTGCATAAGTATCACATATCACATTTACATTTAAGAGCGAATCAATTTGGCATTTCAAACAAACAACATATTTGATAAAAATGCAAATGAAATGCTCATGAGACTCTTTTCCAATTATTACGTTGTTGTGACCAAGTGCCTAATCTGTCCCTTATCCATTTTGGATACCGGGCTCACTGATAACTGTCCCTTATCGATGAGGATACAGAGCTCATTTTACATAGTGAGCCTTAGGCTCTTAATCACTTTCTGAGCTCGAGGCTCTTTTTTACACTTTGAGCTTCAAGCTCTTCTTGGTGGTTACTCAAGTCACAACTGCCATTATCTGGTTGTGCATTCATGTATGAAATGCATCTATCACAATCAATCAATCATAATATGAAGCACATAGTTCGTCACATTCACATTCAAGCAGCACTTCAATATACATTCCAATATCACAATCATCGGACCTTCATTGTACAGAATCAACAACCAACACACATTCAGTCAATCATTTCAACAGAATTTAAGTAAACAAGTAATTAAGTGAGACCATCTAGGTTACTCACAAGTTGCTTCCGAAGCTAATGCCTGGAAGTTCCGGCAACGTCTGGAGATTGATGTTCCAGTTGCTCATCTATATCAAATAACATACACATATATCACAATTTGCATAATTATAAGTGTTTAATAATGCACATGTATGAAATGAAATATGTGCAATGCATGTTTATGACAATCCCGGGTATCTTTCCATTAATTGCATCAAAAAATCAATCTCATATCAAAACTCATCTAATTATAATTTATACTTAGGTTTTCGCCTCACTAAAACCATTGAAATCACAATTCATTTCTCATTGGATTACTTTCAGATTTTTCCAAGACACACTTTCGGGTCTACTGTTCACGTTCAATCAGAAAGTGAAAATGATGTAATTTGGTAATACTCTCTTCTAGAAAAGTGTTCCCCTATGTCTTATGTTTCTATTGACACCAAAATCATTCAATTTGGTTCAGTAATTTGAAAGATATACCTTAAACATTTTCGGGCTGTTTTTATTCAAAAACAGTATACTATGTACAAATTCCATCCAAAAATTAAACATCTTAGAGACCGATTAAAAGTTCGACTTCTTCACTTCATCTCCAAAGTCACTGTTGTGCAAAATCTCAAAAGTCACCACGATGGTGCATTTCCACCTCTTCTTCTTCTTCTTCACCGAATCTTAACTTCAAACCTCTATAACTTTTGATCTAGAACTCCAAAAATTGCAAACTTTTTATCAATGGAAAGCTTAAAGAAAGATCTAAAACTTTCATGAAGACAATTTTGACAAAATCTATCTGAATCAGTATAGTAAATTCATGGAAGTTCAGATCAAAATTTAACTCTCTACTATTCATTTTCAGTAAACTTCTCATATGACTTCCATTACAAATCCAACACTT
>JAOQMQ010000007.1:5510378-5521320 GCA_027563845.1 Erythroxylum subrotundum | reverse complement strand
TTTTTCCTAGCTTTCTTGCCTTTTCTTCTCTTCTTCTTCTTCTTCTTCACGTTTTCTCTTCTTCCTCTCCACTTCCATGACAATGCTCCTCTTCTTCTCTATTTTTTTCTTTTAATTAACTTAACAACCTATTAACTCTTCATTAAAAGGCCCCCCCTCTCATGGGCTTTCCAAAGGCTTTAAGCCTTTCTTCTCCTTAGGCCCATTCAATTTCTTAACCTAACAATTCTTTCATTTAATTCATCTTAACTCCTAACACTTCATTTAATTCAAGCCATAACTACTAACTCTACATTTAAACCCTTTTTACCTACCACTTCATAAAGGCTAAAATTCTAATCTTATCCTCAAATTCGACTTAAGGGCCAATTCTAATATATATATATATATATATATATAATTTAAACCAATAAATAAACACAAATAACAAAACAAAAATAAATATACATATAGAAAGAAGAGCAAGGTCTAACAATATGCATTCAGAAAAGAATTGGTTTTGAATTATGAGAAATGTCATTTTATGATAAATAGTGGCATAGTGTTAGGTCATCGCATCTCCCATAAGGGGATTGAGGTTGATAGAGCCAAGATTGAAATCATTTCTTCACTTCCTTTTCCTACTTGTCTAAAGGAATTGAGATCTTTCTTGGGGCATGCAGGGTTTTATCGACTTTTTGTAAAGGATTTTAGTACAATTGCGTTACCCCTTTCTACATTGTTGAAAAAAAGTGTTGATTTTCACTTTGATGATAAATGTAGACATGCTTTCAACACTTTGAAATCCTTGCTTGTTTCACCTCCTATTTTGACTGCACCTAATTGGGATTTGCCCTTTGAGTTGTCTTGTGATGCTTCTAATTTTGCAGTTGGTGCTATGCTTGGACAGAGGGAGGAAAAGCGGTCTAGAGTGATAGCTTATACCTCCAAGACACTAGACTCCGCTCAAGTGAACTATACCACTACCGAGAAAGAACTTTTTGCTATATTCTTTGCTTTAGATAAGTTTAGACAATATCTGATAAACTCTCGAGTGGCTGTTTTTACAGATCATACAGCGATGCGACACTTGTTCAAGAAGCCTCAGTCTAAATCAAGACTGCTGAGATGGGCTTTGTTGCTACAAGAGTTCGATATTGAAATCAGAGATAGAGTTGGAGCAGAGAATCATGTGGTTGATCACCTTAACCGGTTACCTGAAGGCATCAAGGGAGTTGACTTTTCTGATTTTACTATTGATTCTTTTCCTGATTCTGCACTTTTTACCTTGGCAGTCCAGGAGCCTTGGTACTCTAACATTGTTAATTACATTGTTTCTGATTTTATGCCTCCTTTTATGTCTAAGTTTCAGGTTGATAAGCTGAAAAGGAGGCAAGATACTATACATGGGATGCTCCAATTCTTTGGAAGCAATATAGTGATCAGATCATCAGATGATGTGTTTGAAACAATGAGATCTACTCTATCCTTACCTTTGCACATACTTTATCTTGCGGGGGGCATTTTAGTGCTAATAGAACTGCTAGGAAGGTTTTAGAGTGTGGTTTTACTGGCCTGCCTTATTCAAAGATGCTTATACTTTTTGCAAGTCTTGTAATAAGTGTCAGTGGTTTGGGAGTCGGGGTAAAAAGCATGAAATGCCTTTAAGACCTATGCATTTTTGTGAAATTTTTTATGTCTAGGGCATGGATTTTATGGGTCCCTTTCCTCCGTCATTTGGGTTTTCATATATATTACTTGCAATAGATTATGTGTCTAGGTGAGGTGATGCCAACTAGGAAAGATGATGCTTCTACTGTTGCCAAGTTTTTACGTGCTCATATCTTTTGCAGGTATGGCATTCCAAGAGCAATTGTCAGTGACCAAAGAACACATTTCTGCAATAGGACTATCAAGTCTTTACTTGCTAAGTATGAAGTTAATCACAAGCTGGCTACTCCTTATCACCCTCAGACAAATGGGTTAGCTGAAGTCTCCAAACGGGAAGTGAAGTGTATACTAGAAAAAATTGTGAAGCCATCCCAAAAAGACTGGAGTGAAAGGCTTGAGGAGGTGCTATGGGCTTACAGGACTGCCTACAAGACCCCTATAGGCATGTCCCCTTTTCGATTTCTCTACGGCAAGTCTTTCCATCTACCTATGGAGATCGAGCATAAATCTTATTGGACGATCAAGGCATGTAATGCAGACCTTGAATCTTCACTTGAAAATCGAGCAATGCAACTCTAAGAGCTTGAAGAGATGAGATTTGAGTCTTATGATAACACCAGAATCTACAAGGATAAGCTGAAAATGATTCATGACAAACAGAATTTGAGGAAAGAATTCCATGAAGGTGACAAGGTTCTAAAGTTCAAGGCTCGGCTAAAGTTGATGCCCGGAAAGTTCATCACCAAGTGGGAGGGCCCTTTCAAAGTTACCAAAGTGCATTCATTTGGAACAGTAGAGCTAGTGGATGAAGCAACTGGTCATGTTTCACAAGTCAATGGTCATCTACTTAAGCACTACTATGAGGATCAAAGACCCCCTTAATCCCACGGTTGTTCCCTTCCACCTTTCTCCTTTATTCTCTATTATATTAATGGTGATATATGTCTGTTGAGATAGTTCGAAATAAGTGTGGGGGAAGGGAACCTTTCCAGTAGGAAGTAGTTGCTGTTTATTTTGTTTTGTTATTATCAGTTAGTTTCCTCTTGCTTTTGCCATTTTGCCTATAATTGTTTTTCTTACATTGAGGCCAATGTATTGATTAAGTGTGGGGGAGGGATTGCTTTTGCTGAATTGTTTGGCACTACTTTGATTTCCATTTTATTGACTTGTCATTAGACACTATTTATTTGATTGAGCTAAATTGACACCCTCTCACTTGATTTTTGCAATCCTTGGGTTTTGTTTTCAAATCCTTGTTGCTTATGCATGTGAACATTGACATGTCAAGGTTTGAATACGTTTTTGTTTTGAGTAATTTTTATTCTTAGTTGATTATCATAGTGGAGTGCTCTTGGTGCAGTGTTACTAACCTTGTTGTATAGCTTGATTTTAGGAAGGAAATATCTTAGATAAAGCCTTGTTGGAAGGAATTTTGAGCCTTACTTTTCTTTCTGATATTGTGTGATTTCTACCTAGTTTGGTTAGCCTTTATAACTTGTATAGATTCTTTTTCAAAGCTGCGTTAATACTTAGATTTGTGAGCATAACAGGGACATTCATTGCAAAACCCCTTTACCCAAACACAAGCCATTTCAATTGACCTCTTCTTACCCCTTTGAGCCTTCACTTTCATTCATTCCATTGCTTTTGGACAAATGTTTTGCATGAGTTACATTATGTTCTTCATAATTAAATGTGCATAATTGATGCTGTTATTTTTATCATCTTGGGTTAGGGTATGCCAAATTTGCCAAAAAAATCAAAAAAACAAAAGAAAGAAAAAAGAAAAGAAAAGAAAAGAAAAAAGAAAAAAAAGAGAGAATATTTTGGCCAAAAAGAATAAAGTTTGAAATAAGGCATTCCTTGGTGGATTGAAGATTAAATAATGGATCTTTAAAGTTGATAATTGCACATTGGTATTCATTTGATGGTTGCACTTTAACTCATTTTGAGTTGTTTCTTAACGCTCATGCAATAAATTTATCATGTTTTCCATTTCATCCATTTATTAGCCTTTCATCAACATTACAACCTTACAATGTCCCCTTGATCATGAATCTATGGTATGTTTGTGGTGGAGATGGTGGAATCTTTACAAGCTTATGGTAGGTGCTAATCTAGGTGGATTGAGTGAAATTTTTCCTATTTGAGAGATGAGTGAAACACTTGTACTTTATGTGAGATTTATTATATTTCTTTTCCTCTTATCTTGCTATGTATCTTGTGTTACTTTCCTTGCACTGAAGCATTCCATTACTGTTAGTTGATTAGGGATAGAGGTTGTTTGAGTTTATTGCATATTCTTACCTTGTCGGTTTTATGTTTACTTGCATTGAGTTTAACTGTTGGATTCTCTTTACTGATAATTTACCCAGGAGTGCAAAAGGCTAAGTGTGGGGGAGTTGACAAACTTACTTGTTCATATATATATTTTCATGTCATTTGGATAGGTTTTTTCCACTAAAATTGGTCTTTATTGTTTTATTTGATTTTTATTCAAATTATTGTGCCTTACATTTAATTTGTGTTTATATGGGAAAAAATTGTCATATTGTGGTTTAATTGTAATAAATTAATTTTTGAACAATTGATGCTACCTTATTTGTAATTTTTATTGTAAGGTACTTGGAGAAATTGGAGAAATTATAGTTCAAAAGATTAAGAAGTAATGATTAAGGCATTAAAACATTTGAAAAAAAAGAAGACCAAAACAACTACAAGAACAAAGAAAGAAATGACAGCATCTGGAAGAGGAGCAGCTGAGGTGCGTGGCCAACTGAAGAAACGACAGCGTGGGAAAGCATCAAATAAGAAGAAACGACGACGTGCGTGAAGACTTGCAAGGGTTTTGAGCAACAAAAGAATCAACCAACTTAATTAGTTACATCAAGCGTGGTCTTGAGTGGGCGGTAGCGTGAACGAGGAGGAGAAGGTGGATGTGTGTGCTGCGTACTGTATGGGTGCATGCGCTGGAGAGGGACAAAAAATGCAACATTAATTAGTTAATTCAGCTACAGTGAAGACGCTAGTGTGTGAGGCGTATTTGGTGGCTTGTGCGTGTTCTGCATTGGAGCTGGCGGTAGAAGTGGTTCTGGCGTGGGCTGTGTGTAGCGTGCGTGCATGAAGTGAGGCTAGGTGTGGGTTGCGTGGCTTTGGAAGGGGCTGAAGGGTTGTGTGTGACATCGCTTGTGTGGACAAACATGAGAGGTGCAAGTTGAGAAGTGAGGCAGGCGTGGACCATAAATCAGAGAAATAAATCATCTAATCAGCTATAAGAGTGTGGGTTTGCATGGGCTATATTTGTGTGAGTGGTGTGCGGAGAGAACCGAAGGAAAAAAAGAGAATGCAGTGTAGGAAGGAGACCTGGATTTGTTCATCGTCGTCTTCACAAATCCAAAACCCTCACTCCTACCTTTCATGGCTAACCATCGGAGCTCAATATTGGCCGCATCTCCAATGAATTTTCGTGGCTAATTTATCCTAATCCTTTGGTTCAATGACAATGACAGGAGCTTGGATTTTTATAGGAGAGTTTAAACTTTTCTTCAACCATTTAATTATTTAGTGATCCCAACGTCTTAGGATAACTATTTAATTATTTGGAGTTATGTATTGATTTTATCTTTGAATTGGAAGATTCTGTGGTTGGATTATTGTTTAGCAATTAATATTGTGTTGATTTTGGGTTTAATTTCATTACTTTGTTTTGTATCAAAACTTTGTATTGAGATTTTAGCAAAATTGTGATTATTCAAGATAGCTTGAATTATTGGATCATTTTATTTATTGCTGGCATTAATTATGTTTCTTAATTACTAAGTAAAAATCGAGTATTGGTTTTAGTAACCTTAGTTCTATTTTACTATTCTGGTGGCAACTAGTAAATTGGGATTTTTGAAAATTAGTTTTATAACAATTCGAGGTGGCTCGGTTGTTAGATTAAAAGCTCAATTTTAATTCTTGCTTCAATTGTTTTAACTCCCATATCTATTTGAGTGATGATTGCCTGCGCTATTGAACTAGAGGATTGTGTTTATAATTGTTAATTACTTGTGTTTGTCATCTTATTTAATTCACTCATTGTTATTTCGTATTACTCATTTCAATTTTAAAATACCAAAAACAAGTCTTAAATGCTTATTTCAATTTGTTGGAAACTTTAGCGATAATTGTTTAAAATCAACCCCATTTTATAGTTTAGTTTGCATTGCATTTAGTTACTTAGGAAATTAATTTCGTCTTTTGGTTCCTCAAAGAGAACGACCCGAGGTTGCGCTTTATGCAATACTTGGTTAAATTTTTAAAGTACCCCAAGGCGACAATTGGACAAAAAGGTTATTTCAGTTATAGGCTATTACATGGATGAATTAGGTTGAGGTTTGAAGTATAAATAAAGGTAAATTCATGCTAAATTTGTAGGGAAATGAGGAAAATTGGATAATGCACATTGGGGCACTCATCCCACGACTGTGGGAAGGTCCCCCACGATCGTGATCAATGCTTTGAAATGATAATTTTCTATTTTGTGTAACTGTTGAACCATATGAGGATAATTCACTTTACTTTGGTGCATTTGGATTTGATTAGGGCTTGAAATGAACTTAGATTGTTGCTTGATTAATTGGTTTAAAGCTTGATAAGTTTAGATTGTTAATTGATGTCATAACTTAAGAAATGGATTGTTTTCATATCAATGTATCAAAATCTAGACATTATGACTTGTCAAAGGAATAAAGGTGTTCTTATAAATGCAAATATGATCTTAAGGATAAGAGTAATGTGTATTAGGCATGAATGAATGAGCATTGATGAACATGAGGAAAGTATGAATGAGATTTGAATAACTGTATGATTGATGAATCTTAGAGTAATTAAACTTACTCAAGGTATAAATCTAAATGCAAGGTGGTAATATACAAGCTCTAATATTTGAATGGTCAAGATCTTTGTATATGAATACATACCCGGAAAGTCAATTGAGCATGTATTGAAACATGGCATAAATATATGTGAATGATTGAATAATCATATGATTAACCAAGTTAGTGATTTGTGAACTATATATGTATGCATGATGATAAACACGCATAGTGATCGTCAACATCCAGACATTGCCGGATAATCAAGGCAATAGCTTATCTGGAGCATACTGTGAGTGAACCTAGATGTTTCTCACTATGATTGAATTGTTTTGGGTTAACTTCTAGTTACTGAACGGTTACTTATATGATTGCTATGATTCCAAACATTATTGGTCTGAGGAGTTTGATACTTGGGACTGTATATGAAAGTTTTTTCAAATTATATGTGTAATATAGAATGTGTACTCAACTTAATGTTGAATGTCGGACTTAGGTCCGAAGAATGTGATAAATGATACGAACACATTGAATGAAATTATTAATAGCATGTTATGTGAATTGATGCATTCGATTACTTTGATATGCATGATCAGATAAAAGAGTTGTGACTAGAGTGACCAATGTGAAAAGGAGCTTTAAGCTCAGGAATTGTGCACAAAGAGCCACAAGGTTAGTTAATAATGAGCCTGATATCCATAACGAATGCGGGACAGTAAATGAAATAAGCTCGGTATTCACAACGGATACGGGACAGTAAATAGGCGCTCAGTCATAACGAAGTAAAATGAAAATGGAGTCGCGTATGCTTTTGTACATACAATTATACGTATATCGTATGAATGATTGTGATGAATTATTGAATTGTTCTGAAATAGTGATGTGCAATGTTGGTATATAGTACTAGTTGAAATATGACAAAATGAAAAGGAAATGGAAACCATGTGTGCATTTGCATATGCATCTATGTATCAAATGATCAAATTGAAATGCCTTATTGAACTGAGATGAATTATTGAATTGTCTGAAAATATGATGAATTGATGGTGAATATGATGTGGTATGAAATACTGAATTACATATTAAGGTCATTGAAGAGTGACACAATGTGATATAGTTTGTTTCTATAATTTGACTTAGGTGAGCACATCGATGATGATTCACTCATTGAGTTTCGTAAACTCATTAAAATTTTAACGTTGTTTTTCAGGTTCAGAAGAGATCTAGCTAGTCTAGTTGGAGTATAGCTACTGCATTTGGACATGAGTTAATGGTCGGGATCAGTTTACCTGCAGATGTTTATAGTCATTATGCATCAAGAATATCATTTCTCAATTGTTGTAAAATGTACATGTGAATTTTGAAATGTAATGACATTTATGACTGGATATGTTTGTAAATGAAATGGGCCAAAATGAATATTGGTTTGCTTATGATATATGTGATGCCTTAAAATGTGTTAATGAGATTGTCCTCATGTGCCATTCCCATAGGGTATGTTCTCAAATATCCTTTTGGTATGTCGGGCATATGCTTTATGAGAGTAGTATGTTATATTATTCTTTGCTCGTGGAAAAGTAAGATTATCATAAGGGCTCCTCTTTACCCGTGACAAAGAACATGTTATATAGATGGTTGAAAGAAGGAGATAATAAATTTCTATGTAAAACTTAGCGAGCAGACGTAGGCTGAGGATTGTTTAATCGAACCATTATAAATTGATTTTCATTTCTTCTTACCTATTCTCTTTAAGTATTATTATGATTGATTTAAGATTATCGTATATGAATTTTTCATAATCATTTAGTAGAATAGATAATTCATTCATTAATTTTTAAATAAGAAAAAAATAAATACATATAATTCACCTTCTCTCTCATGTGTCATTTAAGGACTAACACCAAAAGCCACATTTTGATAAGTCTGTAATGAAATAAAACAAGAACAAGTAAAAATTGAATTACATGTATTTACGTCGAAAATGTTACTGTAGTGATTCCAAAACTTATGAATCTAAAACGAATTGATATTTTATGTTATTAACTAGAAAAATTATGTTAAATTTATGATTAAATAAATGATTTTAATAAAAATAAAGGTATGATACTAAAATGAATTCATTTTAAAGATTACTAGGATTTAGAAGTTAAACTTCAAAAGAAAATACATACTCTTAATTATAAACATAACCCAAATCTATAACTAATATAATTAAAAAACAAAGTTCATAAAATTAATATTATATATTAAAAATAAATTTAGGTAAAATTTAAATACATATAAGATGTATAATACAAAAGATAGTTGGGTACTTTCTAATTAATATTAACAATAAAATTTATTAATTTTTTATGTTAATTGCATCAAAATTTATGTGGTTATGAAGTTAAAGAATTTATATATATTAAATTATTTTTAAAATTAATTTTAGGTTATTTATAAAAATAAAAATTAATATTCTATATATGTATTTTTAGTAATTATCAACTATAATAATCCATGATAGTCACTATAAACAATATTTTTGAAAGAGACCCTATACGAATTTTTTTATTTAATTTCATCATTAGTTTCCTATAACGAAATCTTAAATATTTTAATAGGAAACGACATTGATCCACTTGTCACTTATGTATGAGCAGATTGTTTGTTTATACCTTAAAACTGGCTCATAATGGTTTTATTACATAATCATTAAAAGACATTTTTTATCTTACGTATATTCGTTTAATTAATTGATGTATAGTATAAAGTTTATTGGATAAATGTATATAGTAAATGAAATTACGATGAGATCATAATTATGAGATTCAAATTGCATTTACGTATTTTCTATAAATTGTTCCTAGTCATTTTTGTACAAAAACTAGATATTGATAGATCCAAAAGTTTAGCACATATTTTTTTAACTTATGAAAAAAGTAGTTAATGTAATAGATTAAAGTATAAAGATATTTAAACAAACATATGTTTGAATATTAGAGAATAAGTTCATTGAACTGAGTCATTATGAGAATTCTGTTTGGAATATTACTTGTATATATATATATATATATACTTATTGTGATAATTGTATAAGTGAACTTTTGAATTGAGATCTCCAAAGAGTCTTGTATAAGGATTGTTATTTTTTTTAGAAATTAAAAAACTTCATTGCCAATAAAGGATATACAGAGGAGCGTTTAGACTATAAACTAGTAGAGCATGGCTTAAGAGACCCGAAGCAATGCAAAACAAAACAATACATCGTTGTTTGAGCCATTACAATTTAACAACAAAACGATATTGTAGAGTAACTGTAATACCCGGTATCTAGTTTACCCGGTACACCGAAATAAATCAGTATTTGAGACTGATGTCATTAAATCATAGAACAGTGAATAATAATTTGTAGTGACATCGAATGTATGGCATTATTTGGTGGTTACAGGAAATTGTTCGGGCAGATGTTTAAAAACCAGTATAAGAGCGGCGTTTTTGTAATTAAGTGGACTTAAGGCATATAAAAGGAGTAAGTTGGAGAATAAGACAAAAACCTTGTCTTCTTCATCTCTCTAGCTCACGAAAACCTCCACGGGAGTGGCTCTCAAGCTTTTTCAACTTTTGTAACAAGAAAAGGAAGGAGTTTCAAGCCATTTGGGCGGTGTAAAAAGGTAAGCCTCCATTCCAATGCTTAGATCAATTGATTAAAGCTTGGTTTTTCTCTTCTCTTGTGAAACCCATTTGATGGAATGTATGAGTTTGATGATTTGGTTGATGGATCTTTGTTCTTTGATGTCCAATGACACTTAAACATGAAGAAATTGCGTTTTTATGGTGATTTGGGGGGTTAAATCAAAACCTAGGGTTTTGAAGATTAAGCTGTCATGGAGACAGATTCGTAACTCTCTTTGTTCATTTTGTTTGAGCTGTTTAACGTGTGAATCTGGAGAAACTCAAAACATAGAAGTTGTAGATCGATCCCGATGTATAATGTTTCCCTGATTTTTTTTCACGATTTTAGGGTGAGCCAAATAAGTGTAAGAGACCCCGAATTGGTACTGGTTCAGAATACCAGCGAGATTGAAACGAGAACTGAAAGTTAATTGTTTGAAGACCATAGGGTTAGAATTGGATGATGAGTTCTTCTTACGAAATGTTCCAAAATGTATCATCTAAGTTCTGTACAAAGGAAATTTAAATTGGATGAGTTTTCGGTTAGATATGGCCGAATAAGTGAAGGTTGTTACTAACCTTAGTGATACAGAAGAGAACAGAAACAGGTCAGGGTTGTAAAAATCACCATAAATCCAATTTACATTATTTTTGATCCGTCTTTGGATATGTGATTTCAATATGCCTCTATTGAAAAGGAATCTTTGAATCACCTTAATTGGATAAGAAATGAATGAGTTATAAGGTTTTGAGTCAGGAAGGGTCCGACTCATGACTGC
>JAOQMQ010000007.1:5416559-5428833 GCA_027563845.1 Erythroxylum subrotundum | reverse complement strand
ACTCCAGTTTGATTTCCTTATAGGTCACCTGCCCCTCATCGGTATAAGTTGCCAGCTGAAAGGAATCAGGCCAAGGCGTATGGAGTTCTAAATCCACACAAACCCGCGCATAGACTATTCGGGTCATCTTAGCTGTAGGTGTATCCATGAGAAGAGGGACACCGACTGCACTGGCTATACGTCCAAGGCCTTCAGTCGACCAATACTCTATAGGGACATTGTAAAACTGCGTCCAAACAGGGGCTGTACGAACCACCTCTGACTCCCCTCCATTCAAACGCCATTTCCGTAAGAACAGAGGCTTACCCTGTATATGCCATGGTCCTTTCTCCAGGACTTCATTCATTCCAAACTCAGCATCAAACTTAAAGAGGAAGTTATTTGAACTGGTAATGAGGATCTCCTTCAGTCCAAATGTAGCCCATGATCGTGTGAGAGCTCGCTGAACTAGAGGATAAGTTGGGAGCTTACCTAGGAAAAAGCCGATGAGAGTTGTTTGAAAGTGAGTCGCGCCTTGCTTGGCCAATTCCAGAGGAGGGTTAACGAAGATTTGGTTATCCTTTACTTCCGGAGGGTAGTAGGTTAGAGATTTCTCCGTGGCCGAGGTGCCTAAGCCGGCAGCTACGACCGATTTCCAGGTACGTTGAGCCACAGAAGGGGTCTCCCCCGACGAGAGGGTTGAAGCCGGGGTCTGAGAAGAGGGAGGAGGAGGCGGAAGGGGGGTAGGAAGGGATAGAGGGGCGGCCTTAGAAGGGGACAAAAGTTGGGGTAATGGGAGGTTAGGGTCATGGTTTTGGGTGCGATGTGAGGAAGGAGAAGAAGGAGATTTCTGCACAAAACCAGACGAAGAAGGTAGGGGTTGAAGAGGAGATCATGTGGGAACCAAAGGAGGAGAGGAGGAGGAAGCCATGGAGAGAAGGTTCAGTCGCTAGAGAACACCGAAACTAGGAGGCTTAGTAGATCGCTCAAGAATCGTTCGCCGCTAATCTCTCTCATCTCTCGCAATAGTCAATTTTGTAAGTGAAAAAACCCAGGGCATTACCTATAATGAAACAAAGTAATTTTGTTAAAAAATGAAACGATGCCCTTTCCTTAATAATAAACTAATCCTCCTCCTCTTTAACCTTGTACTTACTGTTTGGTCTACCTCTCATTAAGTATATATACTAAGGACGAGTTGGGATGGACGACCACGCAATCCATCCCAACCGTCCATTTAATCCAACGGTGACATTCTCTCCCTCCCTCTCTGAATGGACGACCGCGCAATCCATCCCAACCGTCCATTTAATCCAACGGTGACATTCTCTGCCTCCCTCTCTGAAAGTTCTAGAGATATTTTCTCTTTCATGTTACGGAGTCCTCTCTAGTTCTCACACAACCTTTGCCTTTGCGATCCGTCGGATATATCTGTTCATTGAATGTTGTGCCTCCCCATTCATCATCTTATTTAGAAATGGTAATAGATCAGATCAGGCTCAGCCTGACCTAAGAATATTTTTTAAATCTTGAGTATGATCTATAACCTAATTAAGCTTGTAAAGATTGGCTTGAGCCTAAATATGATTCAGCTTCGAACAACCTAATGCCTAATTAAGCTTGGACAGTTTAAGCCAAACTTAAGCCTAATTAGACTTTAATCAGAATAAAACTAATTGGCTCAGATTAAACCTAAAAGTGTAACTCTTCTAGAGAAATATTAAATGATCCAAAGTCTATTTAGGTCAGTTAAGCCTAAAAGCTCAACCCTTTTAAAACATATTAATTATTCCAAAGCTTCATTAGGAAAAATCAAGCTCAAAAATCTCAACTCTTTGAATTTGTGATTAAAGTAAAGACCTAAATGCTTATTTATAGAATCACATTCCTCTAACTTTCTTTTCACTTTCAATATTTAAATTGGGCAAAGTTAAGTCCAATAGCCTAATCCTTTAAAAATTATATAATTGAGGAATCAAATGGTTTATTTATAGAGTTGTCTTCCTCTAACTTTTCTTTTCACTTACAATATAGGAATTGATAAGTAATCACAATTTTTAAAAGATTGGGCTATTGGAATTAGCTTTACCTAATTGAACTTTGTACTCTTCATCTTAAATCTACTTTATTATTAAAGAATTTTTTTTTAAAAATAAAGCAATATTGTTTTTAACTTAGTAAGTGTTTGGGCTTTGCGTCGAGGAGGCTATAGAGCTTGAGCTCAAGCTTAGCTTTAAAACTCGAAACTCTTTATTAAAAAATTCAATTAACTTGGATTGAACCTATTGACTTCAAGTTGGATCGAACAGGAGTGGGTTGAACCCACACTATTTTGCCATCCCTAATCTTATTCTTTCTCTGCCTCTCTTTCACTTTTGAGTTGAAGGCTTTGGTCTCTGGCTCTTAGTTCGTCTACGTTTCACTATCAATTGACATCAATTATATAGTTGTTCATTTATTTGTCTAGCATCAGTTACCCATTCCTTGGTTCCTTTTTTCGTGTATTGAGCTCCAAGTAATTCCCTCCAAGGCTTGCACCCTTGACAATATATTAAGATACAATTCTCCACTCTCTTACATATTATTGTAATGTTCATGTGACAGTGAACATTAAAGTGGATATTTAACAAATAGGGTATAAATTGCTGATCGGATAAGTTTAGAGAAAAGTTACTCATCCATCTAAGGGTAGATGGAATAAAACAATTGTTATGATTAATAAGTCCATTTATTTAATGTATTCTAGCTAATGCAGGATGGTGACATGTATTGACATGTTTTAATAGAGTTGCAGTCTTGCCCTATCAAATATAACTTAACATTTTCACGAATATTTAGGTATGTTTATCCTTACAAAGCATATTTTTCTATTTGACCTTGTTTTCTACAATCTACATTTAGCAGTTCAACCATATTACAATCGATAATTTATTGGATATGTTGAGGAATGAGAATGATATGGTGTTGAATTTGTTAGGGTCAATTAACATAGCTTATCAAATGCTTCATTTTCTCACTTATTTATGCAAACAATCATTTTTCATTTTTAATTCTTTAGTTATTCATATTCCATGTGTGTCTTTGTGTTTTTGCATTAATCTTTTTAGACAAATTCATCATACAATGTTCTGATTAGACTTAAAGCATGGAATTAATGTCTATTCTATTTTGAGTCTAATTATATTAGTTCTCCACCATTAGCTATTGATTCAATTAATTACATTTGTAAACTATTTACAAAACGTCATTCTATCTTGGCCAATGATTTCCTAAATTAATACTAATCAAGAACAACAGAACATTCTCCCTAATTACTTTATGGTGACGAATCCTATTTTGATCACTTAACTATCTCTATGTGGTTCATGCTACATCCAATAACTACCGAATGAGATATCCATGATTAGAATAGGTTATAAGTATTATTAAAACATAACAATTCCTATACAAAATAACTTTGGAGACCTCAAGTTAGATGATCACTTATACAATCATCACAATGAGAATTTTCATAAACATACAAGTAATGCTCCAAATGGATTTCTCATATCGGGTCAGTTCAAAGAACTTGTTCTTTAACAAGCAACCACACATTGTTTAAGTATCTTCATACTTTAGTCTATGAGATTGACTACTTCCTTCATAAGGAAAAATAAAACGTGTACTATTAATGTCCAGTCTTAATAGAATAATAACTATGACCAATTTAAGAATAATACATAAATGCAATATGAATATTATAATTATAATCTCATCATAATTTCATTTGCAATGTATAAACATCTCATGGAATTTATCATATACATCCAAACATGTATAAGATAAAGAATGCCTTTAACTAATTGTCACTAAACTACAAACAAATCGATTGACTGTAGGGCATAAACCAACGATCTCCCATTTGCATTAAGCCAATCGTTTAAGTATCTTATGCCATATTATCGTACGACGATCATGCTACTGCTGGGATAGTAGCTTAATGAGAGAATTTTATAAAATTCTCTATAGTGAGTACTTGCTTAAATTTTAAAATTTTCATCTTATTTATCATCATAATTAAGAAAATTGCCTAAGTACATCTTTGGATCTTTAATGAGGCCTTAGCTCCTTTTACATGCCTAATGACTCTAATGTTCAACAGTACATTGTCTTGAACAATGCAAGGAACTATATCAAGTTCATTAAAGAACTTATTGATCCAATTAATCATTTCCACTAAATGAAAAATATATTATGACTTAATTAGCAACCATTGCTACATTGAAACATTTCTAATCTTGAATGATATTGTTCTAAGTAAATGGATCATAATTAGGATTAACTTCTAAAGTTAATATCCTTATAACCTTAAACTCAAATATCAAATTATATATAATAATGAATATCTTTAATACTTCACAAGTATTAGATATCTTAAATATTAAAAATCGTTAGTACATTACTTATGTAGTTGGACTTAGGATAGGTAAACAACTTCCAATCTATCTCTATAGATCTAATTCCCAGAATTAAGCTATTACCTTTTTCATATCCAACAAGAGTTGTTCTTGGGCAAGTATATTTTCAAATTTTGAAAATTAAAATGATTGTTCTCTGTAACTAATATGTCTCTACATACTCCCAATAAAGAGGGCAACTACACTCCTAGTAACCTTATTGTAAACATGATAAATTCATAATCATCTCTAAAACAAACTCTTTGAATTCATCATTAAAGTCAATCTTTCAATGTCACGTAACCTTTCAACTATAAATCAAATGTATCAACAAAGGTACTAGTTCCAATTAGATGTACTGTCATTAGATTTGAACTTTTCAAATTTCATTTTACTTCCACAACTTATCTTGAGAACCATTCTCCTATAAAAATACATTGAAACAAACAATTTGTTTCATAGGTCTATAAGATTATATCCAATGATGTCTCATAAACTTTTATTATCCAATTTAGTTCTAAACTTAATGGATAATCTATGATTCAACTAAGCATCAGATCCTTAAATAATTAACTTTGACTCTTTTAAAGACTTAGCATTTCATATCTAATATGAAATCTTGCTAATTGATTCAACTAGAACTATTGAAGATAAGTCATAGTATTAGGCATAACTATAAGGAAAATAATATTGCATCATACAATATCTCATTTTGTATTTTCTTCCTTACACAAATCCATAATCTTATTGAATTTTGTTGTGAAGGTATTTACCAGATAATCTCATTCCCTATATATAATCAAAAATTTAAAACTCACCACAAATATCTCATCGAACTGCTTCAGCATTTTTAATACATAATTTCTACTTAGATTTAAACAATTTGAAATTTTCAAAATTTTAAATCAACATTTCATTTAATACATATCACTATGACACATAAATTCATTAGTAATATAATGAAACATAAGTATCATCCTTTTATAAATTGTTATTCCATCCAATACATCACATGTATAAATTTAACAATTCAATAATATATTCATCATTTCACAAAAGGTCGATTTAGTTATTCTTCAACTTGACAAGTTTCATATGATTCATAATCAAAAGGATACACATATCCTTGTATGTAACTTTGTGAATCTTGTTATGTTGATTTAACTAACAGGGAATAAAATGATAGTCCTGGTTATCCAACTTTTATTCTTGCCATTTATGTTAAGCATAAGTCTCATTTGATCCAACACATACAAACTATTTGTATGTAATTGAATAAACAACTTTTACTTAACAATCTAATTATAATAATGTTAAATCTAAATTCAGTATCAAATAGTCATAAGCATGAGCTAAAAATATATATGATCTCTATCATATTTCTTATAGGTAAGAACAATCATACAATCATTTCTTCTAACGATAACTATTACAATTCTATAGCAAATGCCTTTAATGTTTCTTTATGCTTTTAGTAGGCTAAATTAAGTGGAATAATTCCAACAAGGTACAATACATTTTAGCTCTACTTTATGCAACCTCTTGCATCTTGCTATCATGGTGTTGACATACATCTTATATGTTATCGTCAAAGTTTATGAGACATGAGTCAACTCAAAATGTCAATATGTTTTGTTATCTTTATGATTTTGAAATATCGCTAAAACGTTGTCACCGAGTCCTCAACAAGGATTATAGCAAAATAACATAATGAGCATACAATTCTCTATCTAACTTTGAGAACTCTTCTCAAACATAACCTATGTCTAAGAAATTGGGTTCTCTTACTTATTATCAACTATACTAAGCAAGATAAATTCCACTTAGAACAAAAATAAATATAAGAAAACAAGTTATTAATTATATGTCATGACTACCAAATGAGATTAGGACTTTAATAATGTATTTGGTTACTCCTATTATTTTATTCAAAATAATAGCCCTATCTCCTATTCGAAAATATTACTCTAATCTTTCTAGTGCTAGGATCTCTTTCAAATACAGTTGATCTTGAGTTTGATCAATAAAACAACTAAACTTAAATTAAGTAGATAATAACTTTATCCATCACATTTTATATGACTCCTAGATCTGTTAGGTGATAACTCTTGCCAAAGCATATCTTATATGTTATTACTAACCCTGCCTCTAAATTCAGGTGATCATGAGTTTGCTAATCCAAATAAAGCAAATTTAGTTAAGAAGAACCCACTGTCATAAGACTAAATACTTTTCAGTTAAAGTGACCTTGACTTTGCTCAACAAGCTTAACAATAAACATAACTCTGGTTTATTACTATAACAATGGAAGGCAACAATTACGTTCTTAATGTGTACTTAATATTTTAAATGGGATTTAATTTCATTCTTTTTATGAAACACATAATTGCATGTAAAATTTCACACATATAAAATATACAATCTAACATGCATTCAATTTATATGTCATCATCATCAATACCTAGTTGAAGTCCCGCTGAGGAGCGGGATTTGGGGAGATCTAATTTATATATCCAACATATAAATAAAGTAAGCAACTTATGCACTCATAATTAAATTATATGCATAAAACATCAAGCTTTGTTTGATTCTAGTTATTGTTCTTCATAATTTAAAATAATATTTCCAACTCTTTGAAAAAATTAAATTAGATAAAACTCATTGATTCCTTAATGAATTATATTCCTGTTCCAAATAGAAATTTAATTTAGTTTTAAACAATTTTCAAATCAAATTGGAAACTATTTCCAATTATATTAACTCCTTTAACAAAATTTAATTGAAAACAATTTTTAATAAATACTCTTCTTACTTATTATAATTTTAAAAAACTCCTTTTCAAAGTTATTCTAATTAGAAAACATTTTATAATCTAATTAGAAATAACTATTTTTAATCTCGTTAGAAATTGCTTCTCTTTAATTAGATAACTATTTTTTAACATTAAAAGGAAACTAATTTCAAAATTAAATAAAACACTTTGAAATTTAATTAAGAAAGAAATTTATATTATTTAGTTAGAGATTAATTTCTTAATTAATAGAAAACCTTTCTTTAATAAATTTGAAAACTTATTTCAACAATATTAAAAAATCTCAAATTTTTTAATTAATAAATGAAAATACTTTTTAAAATTTAATTGAGAAAACATATTTTCTAAAAAATCACAAAACTTATTATTTACAAATAAACAAACAATTTCTAAATAAATAGAATAACAATTCTATAAAAAAATAAAATTATAAATTTAATTTATGTCAATCATATTAAAATAAATAAATAAAATTAAGAAAAACCTTTCTTAACTACTTAAAAAATATTTTTTTAATTATAAGAAATATAATTAATTGATTTCATTCTTCTGTTACTACCGTCAATCTTTGCAATAATGAGTGGTTCGGGAAAACCCTCGAATTTCCAAACCAATACGGCTTTGGACTTGGACAAAGAGGAAGACGTGGATTCTCCTTTGGGTTTTCTCCATTTTAGTCTCAAGGAAAGTAGGAAACTGATCAGGTTTGATTGCTTGTCAAATTTATGGATACAATCATCACACTACACTACTCTTGATTATAGGTGCCGATTTGAAGAAAATTCAGTTTCAAAGCAAATTCGATTTGACTCCGTAGTCGATCAGTTATTTGCTTGTATCCTGATACCGATACTGGAGCAAGTCATCATGTTACACGGGATTTATCTTATTTTCAAATCTTGGATGATTACAAGGATAAGGATAAGTTGGTTGTTGGAAATGGTACAAAATTAAATATTGGCAGTTTGCATTCGAAATAGTAGCATTTCTTATAAATAGATTGCCCTCTTCTTCACTGCTGTATAAAAACCATTTTCAAGTCGTTTTAATAACAAGCCAAATTATCAATTTCTAAGAGTTTTTGGTTATGCTATTTACCCTTTAATTCGACCATATAACACCAACAAAATTTCCTTTCATTCTAAGCAGTGTATTTACCTAGGATATTCTGCTGATCATCTTGGGTATAAATGCCTTAACAATCATCATCATTATCATCAACACCTAGTTGAATCCTGCACCAATGTGAAATCTAGGGAGATTTGATAGTATGCAACCTTATCCCTATTAGCTCAAGGTTTATATTTAACGATTTTGATGATAACTGTATAATATTTCAAATTTTAAATTGAATTTATTTCCTTGTAAAATTAACGGTCTAATTCTCAAGAAATGAAATAAATTCATAAGAAATGCGTTTTCTTTCTTGCAGGAATCTTCTTTATGAACTTAATTTATTAGAAATGATTTATCTGAAAGGATCATATTAATTATGAAGGTCATATATTAGCTCCGTGATTACTAGAATATTTTTGGCAAAGATGATATTGAAGTTATTCAAGGTTAAATACGTCGAGTTGATTAAAGATATGAGTGAAGTAACGACTAGTTGAAGAAATTAACTATTTAAAGAAGAACAACAACACTTATAAAGCAGAATGAACATATTCAATCTGTCAAAACATTTTGAGCAACATCTATACTCTTGAGAATCATATCATTACTATTGTGCTTTAGAAAGTGAAATCACTCTATCAAGAGAGAAATTGTTATTTTGTTTTTCTGCTAGCTTTTTAGAAGATTGTTATACACTTCGAGTATGTAAGGTATGTACTTGTGAGCTTGCAGAGGCTCGTCAAATTTAATACTTGGTTTTTATAGAGAAACACTCAAGTTGGATACTTGGGGACTAGAGTAGGCTTAGGTTGTAAGCCGAACCAGCATAAATCGACTACGTCTTTCTTCTCTCTCTCTTTAACTTTTAAATTTATGCATTATATTGTGTGTGTGTTGTTTTTAAGAGGTTTCTTCAACTTTATAAAAGGCCCCTTCTGTTTTCAACTTGTAAGAGGTTCTTTTCAGTTTTAACAAGAGCCTACTGTTTTTTAATTGTTTTAACATGATTGATCATTTAGTAGGCTCCTTTGGTTTAGGTAGGGTCTTATCCCACAAAAGGCTCCTATTAACTGACTAGCTTTTGTCGTTTAAAAAGACTTTATCATTTGACAAGCTCCTACTGTTTTAACTAGGATTTATTTATCATACGAGTTGAAAGAACTTACAAAAAAATTTTATACAGACAATTAACCCCCCACTTCCGTATGTTTGCTTTTATCATTTGGTATCAAAGCAACGTTTCACATTTTTGCGTTTTATAGCACGTGATAGATCATGACAAACACCTTAAGAAGTTTTGAAGGATAGTCCGTCTCAAAACCTCCTTTCTCAACTTCAGCTTTGAATTCTTTGAACTTTTCAAAGGATTCACTCTTTTTATGCATCAAATACAAATAGTCATGTCTAGAGCAATCATCTATAAAGGTTATGAAATATTCATAACCTCCTCTAGCTTGTACGTTCATGGGCTCACACACATCAGTATGTACCAGGTCCAACGTGGATTTAGATTTGTTTCTTTTGGAATGAAATAAACCACTTTAGAAAAAGAGATAGGTAGTGAGTGCATCTGTTTCTGGAAAGATGATAGCTTTGGGTCCATATCATCCTCAGTTTTGGGGGTAGTACTGAAAAATCTTTTGTTCTTCCTCCCATTCATTGAGTGCTTCAAAAAAATCATAAAAAATTTCAGGAGTTATTCTTTTCATTTCATCCTTTAATGCTCTTGTAGTTACAACATTGATTCTTTCCATATTAATAGGTTTTCCCAATGTTTTCATTTTTGAATCTTATGGTTGTTTTTCTAAGGCTTGTTTATAGTGAGGTTTTAATGTAGGATTTTTGAATTCGGCTAAGGCTTTTTCTGCTTTTGAACGGTTTGAATAACTTCGATGAATGATTACAGATTTTCTAATAATATGGATAGAAGCCTTATGCCATTCATCATATATTCCCACCATTGGTCTATTAAAAATAATATAGACTTTAGATTCTGTAAAATCTTCTTATTTTTGAGACATGGATGGTTGTTCAGCTGAAATGTTTGAAGGAGTAGGGGATAAATATGTTTGAGTAATTTATTGAGGGATAATTTGTTGGATGGCAGTGATGTTTTGTTTTTCAAGAAAATTAATGGTTGATCTTAACTAGTTAATCTCTTTTGTTACTAACCCTACTTGTTGTTGAAGATCCAATAATTATGCTTCCTTTTTGGTGAGTGAATCTTTGACGCTTAAGATTGCTACTTCCATTCTCTGGTTAAGGTATTTGCAAGACTGTTAGCCGAAGATTTTATATAATGTATTTAAAAATTATATTGATTTAACTCTAATTGTCGTCTAACTAAGTGTCGTTGATTATAATTTGTTTTAATATTATATTTAGTAAATCAACAAAAATACTTAGAATCTGTCTGAATATGAATTCGACAAGTAATAAATCAACTTTCTATTTTCTTAAATGTTTTAATACATGCCAGTGTTTCCTTTTCATAGATAGGATATTTCCTTTCAGTGGGATTCAAAGTCCCATTGATATATTTACATAAGAGAAAATTCCTTGACTTAGGTGGTTATGCCAGAAGGCAGTCAGCCCATGTGCAGTCAGCCCATGTATCCATACTTGCATCAATTTGTACTAGTAGTGTATCTTTATCATTGTAATTATATACTGTTGGTAAATTATTGCAAAGATTTTTTAATATATGTATCGTTGCTGTGTCTTCCTTTGTCCATATACATTGGGTTTTTGTACTACATTTAAGTTGTAACTTTTTTTCTTTCTTGAGCTAACTCTTTAAGAAATCCTTGATCAGAAATATAGTTTAGTAATCCAAGAAATTTTTGAACTTCAGTTATGTTTTTTAAAGTGTCAAAAAAATGATGTAATTTTTTAAGGATGTTAGGTTATAATTTTAAGAATCCATTATGAAATTCTATACCTAAATATCCGATATTTTGTTGTGCTAATTTAATTTTCTTTTTTCTTAAAATTAGTCCTTTGTGTTGACATCTAGTGAGAACCTCTTTTACCTTTTTTAAATGATCTTCCTTATCTTTGTTTGAAAATATAATAACGTCATTGATTGAGCCCAAGTTTATCATATAAATTGGCTACACTTTCATGGTTGTTAATGTACTTTTTGACTCTTAATTCATGATTTTGTGTTTAAATTAGTCCCTTACAGTGAGCTTATGTTTTATGCAATTTGTTAGTAAAATTGTGCAAATTGACATTAATTGCATTATAATTTTTCTAAGGACAATTGATACTGCAAATTGTTATTTTATATTGTAGGAGAAAAAGAGTCAAAAGGATCAGAAAGTTTACAGGACGTGAGCTCCTCCACGGACGTCGCGACGCATCAAGAAGAAGGCACGTCGCGGCGTGAACTAATCACCTGCGGCGACAAAACTTAATTATCACGTCGCCGCGCATCAAGAAGAAGGCACGTCGCAGCGTATATCAATTCCCACGTCGCGGCGTATCAACACGTGACAGCACATCTCGACGTACATTAATTAACTCGCCGCAGCGAGCGAGCAAGAACAGCACGTCACGACGTGCATTAATTAACTCGCTGCGACGAACGGTCGGGTATCCGGACTTAAATTGGAAAATTCTCTCACTGTTTCAGCCCGACCCGCGACCCATCCTATAAAAGCCTTGCCAAATTAGGTTAAGAGAGGGCGATCATTCATTGAGAGACGGGATCGATAGTCGGCAAAAACGAAGAGACCATTCAGAGAGAGAGAACAAAGAAGAGAGAAGAAAGAAGACTCTGAAGTTGAATCACACGTTAGTACAGTGATAATCAATGCACAAGAAGGGGGGTTGAATTGTGTTATCTTTTGCGTTAATCCCTTCTAGTTCTTAAAACTCGTTCAGTTCAGAATTACAATTACTTTCGTTCAAAAAGGATTCTTAAAGA
>JAOQMQ010000007.1:5400596-5411551 GCA_027563845.1 Erythroxylum subrotundum | reverse complement strand
CTCAGACTGATGCTTCCGTCTGCTTTTTGCTTTCGTCTGCATTTTGCTTTCGTCTGCATTTTGCTTCCGTCTGCTTTCTGCTTCCGTCTGTATTTTGCTTCCGTCTGCTTTATGCTTCCGTCTGAATTTTGTTTTCGTTTGCATTTTGCTTCCGTCTGCATTTTGCTTCCGTCTGCATTTTGTTTTTGTCTGCATTTTGCTTCCGTCTGCTTTATGCTTCCGTCTGCATTTTGTTTTCGTCTGCTTTTCTGACTAAGCTTCTATCAGCTTTTCTGCTTCCGTCTGTTTTAATCGTCTTCTTTTGGCTTAACATATACGTCTGCTTTTCATTCGTCTGACTTATCATCAAAATTATTATTAAGGTCATTTTGACTTAACATGAAGAACATTCTAAGGACTGGTTCTTTTAATAATTATTTTGGAGCCAAAGTTATTTTTACCCTGAAGGATGAAAGTAGCTTGAAAATCAATCAATAAGTATAAATAAGATGCTCTTAGCTAAATAGATCTAAACACTTTTTGCAATCTCAAAATCAATTTAAGATGTACTCCTGCATCATAATAGATCAAAGCATATAGAATATCAAATGCAAATGGTGCACTTCTTGGACTCTTAATCAAATTCTATAATTAAGGAGCCTAATGTCCTAGGAATCAAGAGCATTGTAGGAAATGATCAAAAATATAGTTTTGATATGATAATTGGAAAGATTTAGGCCCCTTATATACCATTCTAGAACTAGAAAGCTTAAAAATTATATCCCTGTAATGTTAAAGCTCGATGGATCATTGTAAAGGGTGAATGAAAATGCCAATTCAAAGGTCTCTTTGATTATGAATCATGTACCCAATTATATAGTAAATTTGGAGGTAAGAGATAAGCTCATCAAGACGAATCATTGTTTTGGTCACTTCACTAACAAAATATATTCTTGAACATGCTTAGAATTCCAGGTTATAGAATCACTTGGTGGAGGCTCGTTTAGTTTCCTAACAAATGCCCCAAGGCTTCTTTTATTCTTTGGTTGGAAACTAAGGTAGCCTTGAAAACAATGGATAAATTGAAAGGAATTCCTCTTAACTAACAATCTCTGTAAAGTCTACAATCTAGCTCTTCAAGCCTCAGACCATTTACTCTCCACTTCTGCTTGTTTATCACTTTTTAAAACCAGGCCTTACAAATCTACATACATAATTGTTATAACAGTGGTTGTCTCAAATTCATTGTCTGACCAAGTATGTTAGGTTCCGAGACCGACTAGTATTCAGACTATTGATTAGTTATGATACATATGCATAATGGTAGGACAGGAGTATATAGGTCTAAGTTAACTTGAACATGAAAATTACAATATATTCTAATGAGAATCTACATATATATATATATATATAACAAGTTGAACATTACCCCTAACAGTATATAATAACAAGAATCTAGTTATATATAATAAATACAACAAACCAACACCATCATGTACAAGACACTCAACTCGAGCTGGATTGCCTCTTTAAAACATTTTCCCCGTGCCGTCATTCCTAGGAATGGATTCATGGACATCCATGCGCGACCAGTTCTCTACCAAAGGAGTCAGCTGGTCTACTTTGTCGAACAAACCAAGGAGTCCACCTGTGTGAACGAAGAGGACTTTTCTGCCCTCCCACTTCTTCGGGTTCTCTACCATGTCCTTCATTAGTCCATAAGTAGCTTTCCCACTGTGATGTTCACATAAGAAAGTAATGTCAATGTTACAAATTTCCCTGAATGAACTTATTCAAATTTAATTAGATTCCTAGTAACTATAATCATTAATATATTTTAGAACATGCATGTACCATAATTAAAGAGGTATGGAAATCAGTTGCATAGAATTTTAACATTTTTCGAGCCGACATATCAGCATCATTTTAGATTTTGTTCACAAAATCAATCACCTCAACATTAAAAAACTTTTTTTATTTGAAGATATTTAAGATCACTTAATAACATCAAATGCCACGAAAGTGATAAATACCAAAAAAGAAAAAAAAAAAAAAAAGAAGACCATCTCTGTTTGTCTCACTCCATATGGAAAATCAACAAAAGAACCATCAAGGCATCAACACCTTTTCATCCCTATATATTCGTAACTACAACCAACATTCAGAAAAGATTGCCAAAAGAAACTTACTAAGCTGTAGCTAGAGGACA
Source organism: Erythroxylum subrotundum (assembly GCA_027563845.1). Lineage (NCBI taxonomy): Eukaryota > Viridiplantae > Streptophyta > Magnoliopsida > Malpighiales > Erythroxylaceae > Erythroxylum > Erythroxylum subrotundum. Next base: position 5,409,363 of record JAOQMQ010000007.1, on the reverse strand, counting down.
AGTGCTATACCTGTAAACTGGGTCAAGAATGACACCGGTTGCTGTAGCAACTTCCTTGACAAATTTCAGCTCCTCAGGGGTGTTAATTGCATAGCCCAAACCTTTAGCCTATAAGAAGAAAACTGCTTGTTGACATGATATATATGCGCTGCAAGACTTATATGATTTGGTCAAATAAAGATGCGTTGCATGGAAACACACAATGAAAACTGCAAGTTTTCAGGTCTTTCAGTTCTTTGCTGAAAATATCAATTTAGTAAACTCCAAGAACGTTTCACAAGATGAAACAAGTTACACTTAAGTTGTGTTAAAATAATTAATGTCAAAACATTTTTAGAGAATTATTCCATGAAATGCATAAGTCGTGATAAATTAGTCCATGCTAAATCATTTATAGACGATTAGTTCATGAAATGCATAATAAGAAAGGCAAGCTTAGCAACAACATTCAATAGCATGGTAAACAGGAGATTTTCAATTTCATGGTATGAACCACTTCAAAAATAAGGTTAACAAAGACAAGTGACCTACAAGACAGCATATCTATAAAAGACCTTATTTCTCTTTCTCTTTATCTCTATAAAGCACAGATTAAAAATATAACTAAAAGAAACGGAAAATGCAATAACTAAGATGAAAAAGAAAAGAGTATTCAAAATTCTACACTCAAAACCCCACCTCCCAAAAACCCTAAAAGAGACCAAGAGTAGTCTCCATCAACCATCTTTGCATATCCTCAATCGTTAGACAATGTAACAGACTTATTGCATGTTACCGCTGGTTAAGAGGATGTAAACAAAGGAAAAGCAAAAAAATGGTAATATAACATGAAGAAGAACTAACATTGTGAATGTCCACTATATCACGAGAGTTAACTCCAGCATTGAGTCCATCAATCAAGTCTTGAACAAAATTGTAGAAGTAATCGGGGTCATCACAAACAGCGAATGCATGAACCTATAACATAGAAAAACATAAATAGATTAACAGATCCGGATGCCTACAGGCCAGGAAATAAACAAATTATAGACATGAGGGAAAACCTTAGCCTTCAAAGTTCCAAGGTAGGATCCTAAAGACAGACCAGCAATTGTTCCTCCACTAAAAACAATAACAAATTACACGTCAATCTAAATTTAAGAAAAGATATCAACACACATTGAAATATCACTTCCCAGCTTTTTGAATTATACTTGCAAAAGGTCAATGACCGATTTCCAAGCAAGTTTCTTCAAATTAAATGTTAACACCAAAATTCATGATAGAAGACATATTAATATCAAATTCCAGAAAAAGGAAACAACTTTTATCTAACTTATACTTCACAGCATAAACATATCACAAAATTTCAGTTGGAGATGCTTTACCAAAGGTTTGTTACTTCAGCCTTGCATGGCCCTGATTTGGTCAAAGATGGTAAATTGTAATAGCCAATGTTTAAGAATCGGTGATTACTTTCATTATTAGCTAGTGAGAATTGGACAACAACCAATTATCAGCTGCAATGGTCTTGAGGACCCACCTTATGACTTCCTGCGCTGTAGGATCTTCTATAATTTTTATTGCAACCCAGTACTAATAGAAATATATAATATTGAATCGGTGGTTCTTGTAAATTTTTCCTCTTTTTAGTTAACATTATTGCTGTACTTCACAGTTACAGAACAAGGTCCATACTTATTACCCATGACAAAGTAGTTTCTGTCAATAATCAAATTATAAGTTTGAACATGCTGAAATGTGACTCCAAGTCCTTGGTTTGGTCTACTCTGTATATGTTGGTTTCAAATGTTCATAGACAGTCAATTTTCCAAATTTTAAACAAAACCTTACAGGTAATAATAGATGTTTGGACTAGTATAATGCAGCCTATGTTAACAAATAATTCTATAAGCATAGATAAAAGACCCAGATTATGCATGCAAAAGTTGTATACCCATGTTCCTCACTGATTTAACAAGCTCACGTGGAGCAATCTAGTGGGCGATTCCTCAGCCTTTGACAAACTCAAATATATAGCTCCTAATGCTGCTAATGGTGAACAGATAGTTTTTCCTCCGATTCAAATATTACAACAGGGAGCCAAGAAGTGTCCTCTTTTTTATTCTTGGTCTAGAGTTTCCACAAGTCCAGTACTGGGCTGCTACAACATGGAAAAACCTGGGAATTGAAAGCACTTTGATCATTGAAGACTGTCTTCATCTTTAGATTCAACTGTGAAGCTGATATGGACAAAATATTTGAGGCAGGACCTTGGTACGTGCATGGAAAGCCACTCATGCTCTAGAAGTGGAGAACTAGCATGGAAATGGTGAAAACCAAGAAGAAGAACATCCCCTTGTGGATCAACTTTTCATGGAGTGTTGCTTGAATATTGGTCCACAGAGGGGCCTAGTCAGTAGCTAGCACCTTGGGCAGACCAATATGCCTAGACGGGCAAGTCCCAACCCTTAAAAAGTTTGGATATTCTAGAATATGTGTCGAGGATCATATGGAAAGAGGCTTACTGGAGAGCATTAAAATTATGAAGTTAGATGATCATGACAAACTGATAGAAGCTGCAGTTAGCATCAGTTATCAATGGAGACTTGTGAAGGCTGGAGCAACCAAAACATGAAATCCTACAACCAAAGTCGAAGAGAAAGAAACCAATCTCCTCTTCAACACCATGAATTTTTTAGCTTGGAACTTGGGGGGTTCAAATAACCCCAAAGAGCATAAGGTATTACTTGACTATATGTCAATTATGAAATCTAGTTTTGTTGGTGTTATTGAGACCAAAATAAAAGCTCATTCTCTTCAAGAGGGGTAATGGTTCATTGATAAGGGCTGAGAACTATAAGCAACCATGCTCAGCACTTCAATGATTGCCCAGGGAGCAGAAAATTGAGAGCGAGAGTAGTGACTGGTGCGTGTGACTCACACACAGCTCTTCAGGAGGTCGGACTTCTAGGATTGGCTCATTAACGAGGGGCGTCCCTACTGGTGCCGGCAGTGAGAACAAGGGATCACTGGAAAATGGTGACCCCAAAAAAAAATGCAATGTTCTGCTCCCTGGGCAAAACTAAGACAAAACTAGAGTTTTTTGCTCACCTGGACAGAACATAGACTGAACTTCAGATAGCCAAACTTGGCTCTAATACCACGTAAAAGATTGCATTTACTTGATATTCACTGCATAGAAGTAAGAGTATATATACAAAGTTACAAGATTAAATTACGTAATGTAATCCTAAAGATCAAGGGATTATAATCCCTGTAATAAAGAATAGAATCAATGCAGATAAATGCTTAATCTGTAAGAGTAGAACCATCTAGGAATTCACAGGTTGGGTTAAGACCAGAAATCAAAAACTAAATTAGGTTGCCAACTGCCAAACATGCCACTAGTACTACTACAAACAATCACAGGACATCCAGGTTTCAATAGAGAAATTTCACGGCTCTCTCACATAATGCACTTGATTGAACTACAAGAAATTCTATGCATTTTGTAATATAACTTTAGTTTCCAATAGACAAAATTGACAAACCCTGTCTGTAAAACCAAAGTATTCATATTCCATTTCTTGTGAAGTTCAAGTTGAACTAACTTTCATTTAATCAACTGACAAGTGAAAATACATTCCATCAGCTATCAAAAGCAAGTGAAAAGTGGGTTAGAAGCAAAAGGAAATAGTAGGAGAAAAAGAAGGCATAGCATAGAAAATTAGTCAGAGTAGAGAAGAACCTTCCACAAGCGACAACAATATCATCAAATTTTAATCCACCAGGACAAGACTTAAGTTGCTGCTCAATTTCACTTATTGCTTTAATGTAGCCCCTGAATGAAATATTTCAAAATGAAACAATATAATCACTGTGCAATACATAAAACTTATAATAGCTAAACACAATCCAAAGAAAAAGCTGAATAGTTAATATGATGGTGCACAAAAAATGTCATCATGCATACATCCATTGCATCAAAGCATTATTGGCAGTAAAAAAGTAAAACAAAGAAAAGAGATAGATACAAAACAGCATGGAAGTAAGAGATCACCAAGCAAAACAGCATGGAAGTTAGAGATCACCAAGCACCAAGTATTAATACATCAGTAAGATCCAAAGGAAAAATGTAAGGCAAATGCAATGGAAGTATGGATTTTCTATAAAAAAAATCAATTATAGTCTATGAAATGCTACACCTAAAATGATCTAGATTTTCTTTTTAACAACATTAATAGACATTCAGTTATGTTTATCCCACATAACTTTGAATAATAAGGGGGCAAAAAGGAACAATAAGAGAAAATGATTCAATACAAATTTCATTGCAAGATATTATAAACGGAAAAAACTACCCCTATATTACAAGAAAATGAGGAAATGAAGAAATGGCTAGAAAGAACTATGATAATCATTCAGAGGAAGGTAAAATCTCAGTGCATTCAACACTTAGTCAAAGACATAACTCAAGTGTACTATTTGTTTCACTCTTCAACCATCCAAGTGGAACAATTCCCTTACCAAAACCCAACTCCTCCTCCCTACCCTCCAAGCACATGCAAAAAGCAAAAGCTCATCATGGAAATCAAAAATATAATAAAAAGGTGGTGGATACCTAATATGTCACTGTTGGATACTCAACAAATTGCATTTCTCTTGTCATCTCTCATGCATCATAACGGCAGGAAAAGATGCTACTGATTGAGTTAACACCTTCATTTTGAACAAGATTCCACAAAATGGATTTAGTCTATCCTACATCTAATTATTACCTACCACTGCTACTCCTTACCCTCACCTTCTAACTGAAAGTGGGTGAAAGAGGGAAAATGGATATACTGAAGGAAAGAGAAACAAGAAAAAGCAACAAGTCCAAGAAAGACAGAACCCCAACTGTTAAATTACCACCGTAATTCTATCATTACCAACTACTAAATGCAGAAGAGCTTGAGATTGCTATCTAATACACTAATGAAGTAAATGAAGAAGGGCCTAATGACACAAAGAAAACTTATAAGGTATATAAAAATGATGAAAATGGTGAAGAAAGCTTAATAGTTGCACCAGTTGATGCAAGCTATGATAGCATTCCAAAAGAAGACCAGCATTAGTAAACAACTCACCACGTTCCTAAGGCGTTCGATCCTCCAACAGGAATAACATATGGCTTTCTCCCTTCCCTTTGCAATTTTTCTTTCAAGATATTTGTAAGAACCTGGTATCAAGACCAAACAAAAGGAAAAGAATATTGACAGACCTTATTTAAGGTGCAATAAACTGACACTACTATTTGGAAAACATGAAAAGTATTTGAAACCAAACCCACCGTTTCAGCTAACCAAAAATGACATTAAAAGCGAGAAATGAATTGACACCCTTGCTATGCACAGTAAAATGATCTAGCTCAGCTACATAATGGCTTCTTAACAAACTGGGCTATTGCTTTTATGATTAACTCCTAGAAGGGTAATTCGACAAGGAAGGGTCATCCAACCTTTGCACAGAACCTAACTACTAGAAGGCACATAAGACAATGCATCCGCTATAAGCAATAAGAGTGATTAATACTATGACAGCACAAACAAATAATTTTTAAAAGCGTTATAATACTTTTAGAAAATGGATTGTAGGCATCAACAATTTATAATGAACCATATTACATATGATGCTTTGAGTGGCCAATAACGAGCATTTCATAGTGAAGCAATTAAACATAAATTAATGACTTTGCCAAAGGAAACAAAAATCACAATAATCTCACAATCGAAAAACCTTATTTATTAAAGGCATAAATACAGACCACACTACCAACTTGCGCATATTCTTCTTTTGAAATAAGTTGAACATGCGCTCCAACTAATCGCTCAACAAGAAGGTTGCCTGTCAATCCAGGATCTTGATCCACAAGCACCTGCGTCGACATTTCAAAGTGACAATAAAAATTTATAACGCAACCATATTTTACAACATTCTTGTGGCACAAAACTAAAAAGGACTGCTAATGAACCTTAGAGGTGCGAAGAATAAGATAAGAGTCGAGATTAAGATACTTGGCAGCAACAGCAGTAGCACGGCAGTGATTGCTCTGAATGCCTCCTATTGTTATGATACAGTCGGCACCCTCTGCCACTGCTTCCGCTAATAAAAACTCCAACTTCCTAACTTTGTTACCACTCAATTGCATGCCCGACAAGTCGTCACGCTGAACAAAACCCAAAGAGCATATATTTTTTAGTTTGAACTAAAACAAGAAATTTTAACCAAGATTGAGATTGATGATGAATTCACCTTGAGCCAAACCTCGGTGCCCTGAGGCAAGTTAGGAAGGTTCCACTTATGAATAGGAGTGGGAAGGTGGGCAAGCGAGAAAACGTGAGAAGGGATTGGATTGAGATGGTTTGCCCATGGAGGAGGAGTATAGCGTTTCTGGGTCAGGAATTGGAACAACTCACTCTCACTTTGACTGGGGCTTCCCGTTTCCATCATCACCTGCTGAGACTGAGAATCAACAGTTTTGAATGTAGGAGAACCAGCCTTTGGTTTCAAGGAACTGCGTTTGTTACAACAGGTGGTGAAGGTGAAGGGAGACTGGATGAGGAGACAGTGTTGGCCGAGGAACCGATTGCAAAGCATCTCATTCCAATGTTCTTGTTTTTGTTCTTATGGTCGTTTGTCTTTATTTTCCTGTGAATTCTTGGTTATAATGCCAGCGGTTTAAAAGTTTTAACCTGATTGACCGTATCAAATTAAACAGTTATTAAAAATGTTTAGTAATTACTTATAAGTTCCATGATTGAACTCAATTAGTTTATTTAAAAGATGTTTGAAAATTAGGAGTATTTTGCTTAGCCGCTGAAAATAAAAAATCAATTATATCATTTAATTTATTGCTATTTTGTTATAAAAATAGAACTGTCATTGGCGTAACATAGTATCGCAGGTCACAGGTCACAGGTCACAGGTCACACTTGTGACTCTTATTTTTAGTTTTTTTTTTTTCATTTTTTTATTTTAATTTTAATTTTTTTGATATAAGTGTTATCGCATCCATCTAGTTGAGTGATCGGGTGTTTGTTGTGTGTAAGTTTTAATTAATAACCTTCGATAATTCTTACGTACACGATTTGTTAGCGTAGTATTAAAGGTGTCAATTCTACGAAGAGGAAGTTAATCTAATCCTTAAATCTAAGGTCATAAACAATAAAAGAAAATTCAAAATGCAGCTAACTAAAACAAAAATTCAATTCAATCAATTAAATTAAATTAAGAATCAATCCCAGAAATATTAACTAGTAAGCAATTGCAATTGCATACACCCAAGAATCAACCTACGAAAATTAGCAGTTGAGAGAAAGGAAATTTTACCTATCCTTACTGCTAACCTAATTGATTATGAAGCATTGGATTGTTGATTCTAGATGATCTTATGGTTAATTACTCACTCTTGAGTTATAACCATTAACCCTAAATCATAAACTATAATTGGATTATGGAAGTCGCAATCTCTCAATTTACAACCTATCTAAAACCCTAATTAGTTATAAAGTTCTCTAATAGACTATCGGAAATTTATGCAAGATCTTTCTTCCCACAATTTACCGATTTCATTTAATTCTAATTTCTATTAAATTAACTAACTCTCGTTTGCCTAATTTAATCATTTTCATTCGATTCACCCTCTCAGTTTATTATCCAATTATGCAATCGCAGAATTAAATCACAACAAATCCAATAAACACATAAATAAACAGATTTCATTAGTTCAAAAGTAAAATTCCGAAAGTGAGTTTAGAACATCATCAACATTCTAAATCATATCATGAACCATTTATTTTAATTACATACAATAATAAAACTGAAATTAAATAGGAGATACAATCTGAACAGATAATGGGAGGCAGCAATGTCAGGAAACTCATGATCCGGGAAGTACGTCGAGTCAGCTTCTTCTCTTCTTCTCTCTTCCTTCTTCTCTTCTTCAATCTCTCGATGAATTCTTTTTAGGGTTTCTTAAGATGGCTTAAGCAAAAGATCTTTCAGCCTCTTTTTCTTGTTCTTTAAATATCTTTTGTGTTCTGAGCAACCCTAGGATTTTTTTGAGTCCGAAAGGTCCAAAAAATCTCTCGAAACTTGAATTTTTTTAGTGTCTACATGTCTGCCCGACGCAAGCTACGATCATGGGCCACATCCTGGGCTTCTGCCACGATCATAGGTCATTGTTTAGGCCCAAATGTCTCCGACACTTCTCTGTTCTTCGATGTTAATCCTAAAATACTAGCAAACATATCAAGGTACCTCAAAAACATAATATTTAAGCTCAAAGACTTATACTAACCCATAAAACACTTAAAACACAAATAATTAACAAACAAACACAATTCTAACCTAAACACGTACTAAAATTATTGAATTAATAGCTAAACATATATCAAAGTAAGCTCTAAAACACGATGCAATTTACACTGATCATTGAGTTGCTTGATTGGACTCAGTTCGGGCAGACCAAAGTCTCACTGAAATGAGTTTTGGCCCACACACCTCTAAGAGGAGGGAGAAATTCCTAGCTATAGTCACACATGTGACTCTTTTTCTTTTTTTAATCATTTTAATTTTAATTTTTTTTATGAAACTTACAAGTTAACCTCCAATTCTTAACAACAACATTTTAAAGATCGGAGAAAAGATAAGAAATTTAAAGTTTAAAAATTGATTAATTAATTTATAAATTATAGAAAAATATTAAATTAAATTAAAAATTGATCAATTTATTATTATTATA
>JAOQMQ010000007.1:5366228-5380883 GCA_027563845.1 Erythroxylum subrotundum | reverse complement strand
TTGGCATTTTTAAATTGGCCATATAAAAGATGGAGTTTGTGTTTTAATTGAAGTCCAAATCATCAATGGGCTGGTGTGGAGTTTGTGTTTTAATTGAAGTCCAAATCATCAATGAGCTGGTGTTTTGGTTGTTGGACTTTTGACAAGATGGACATCTTTGATTGAGTTGAGCCCACATTACTTTTATTTTACCACTTGTTTGATTTCAAGGTGGACTTGAATACTAGAATTGAATTTTAAAAAAAAACCTAGAAGGTTGTGTGCGGCAAAAGAGCTGGTGGGTATTTTGTTTGAAGTTGCATCAGTCATATGCCATTATTGGAGGGCGTGCGTTTGTTTCTTCTTGGGAAATACATTGCATTAATTGAGATTACTATATAGCTTTTGGTGACTTGGTGTATCACTGTTGGTGTCTGGGAATTAAAATATGCAGTGGAATTATTGATTGGTTGTTTAAGGAGTGTGGGGCTGCGCAACCTCTCTTTTATGCTGAATTTCTTTGGTCTTGAATTCTTCTGGAGATTCTGCATAGTCTGCGTGTTTCACTTGGAAGCAGTGGAGGTGTATCGTCGAAACATTCTTGGTGGGCTGTGTTTTGTCCTGTGGTAATTTGTTTCATGAAGGAAGAATTAGTTATGGCGAAAAGTATTCGGTTAGATTATTTCGAAAAGATAAATTCATAGGGAAGTCTTCGTTTGTCTCAAGTATTTTTGTTATTTAATTTTCAGTTGATTAAATACTTGAGCTATTCTTGTTTATTATTTTCTTGAGTGATTTAGATATTGTTCTTGTTTCAAAAGAGTGTTGAGAAAAATCCTCTGTTGAGGTTAGTACGAAGTGGTCGTACTATTGGGTGTGAAATTCTTTCACGGGAAGTGAGGTTGAGTGATAGTGTCAAGGGTTGAGTGGTTCGGCTTAGTAAAGCCTTGGGTAATTCTATTGTACTTTCGTGAAAGTGATTAAGCTGGGTGAGGGCCCCGCAGACGTAGACAAGGTGTGCCGAACTGCGTTACCAAAGTTTCGGTGTCTTCATTATTTTGTGTTTGTGAGATTTTATATTTTATTGGTGCCAAAGAAATTTGCGGATAGTTTGAGAAATAATTAACCCCCTTCAGTTTTTCAATGATCGTTGCCTTTTTTTCAGGATCTTATAATGAAGAAAGTTATTGGTAAAGGACTTAAATTAGGATGTCTCTACATTTTGGATACTTAAGTGCCAAGATTAGTTGCTTGTTCAAGTGTCTTAACTCCTTTGGAAGCTTATTATCAGTTCAGGCATCCCTCATTACCTTTGTCAAAGAAGTTAGGTCCTTATTTAGATTGTGAGTCATGTTAATTTACCAAACATCATCATTTGTCTTTAATCCCATATCTTACTACACGAGCTAGTTTTTCTTTTAAGTTAGTACATTTTGATGTTTGGGCTTAATATTCAATTGTTTCCACACTAGATTTTGATATTTTGTTGCTTTGTATTATTTCTCTCGTGTGACTTGGCTTTATTTACTAAAACATATTATCAATTATTTTCCCATTTTGTGCTTTTATTTTTACTGAACTAAAAACATAGTTTAATGTCTATATTCATACCTCAAAAAGTGATAATATCAAAGAATATTTTTTCACATCATTCTAAACTTACATGATTTAGAATAACATTTTTCATCGCTCTTCATGTGTTGATACACCACCCTAAAAACATGGTGTTTGAAAGGAAAATTTGATATTTCCTTAAAACTACTGAAGCACTTTTATTCAAAATGCATGTTTCTAAATAAACTAGAAACTTTTTCTTGATTTACATTTCAAATTGTTCTTTGGACTTTTTTTATCAATTTTGGACTGATGCAGTTTCTAAAGCTTGTTTTTTAAACAATCGCATCCCTTTATATGTTTTTCGTGGTGAGATTCTTTATAATGTTCTTTTTTCCTACTAAACCTTTGTTTCCTGTTACACCTTGAATATTTGGTAGTACTTACTTTGTTCATGTATGTTCTTATTTTTCATATATGTGAATTTTTTTAATGATTTGAGCTATTTTTTTTTAAAAAAAAGTTAGAACATTTTGTGATACTTTTTAAAGTTTGAATTAGTATTATAAAATTGAATAAAGTTCAAGAATTTTTTCTATAATTTACCCTTTTATTATTATTAAATTTCCAATCCATAAAATAAAATTTCAAGAATTAATTTAATTTTCTCCCTACCACCCAAATTAAAATTTTAAAATAAGGATAAAATTTTAAAAAATGTGTAATATTTTAATATTTTTTAATTTAATGTTTAACTTTTTAAAACTTTCAATTTAATAACTAACCTCTTGAAATTCGTATAACTCAAAATATTTTCGATAGTTTTTGTATGAAATAGCGTGTGTATTCTTTTGTTAGTTATATCCATAAATAACTAATATAATATTTTGGCCTTTTAAAATTTTAATTATTAAATTAACGAAGAGTCTAGATCTTTGCGACACTTTCACATAGAAAATCATTACAATATAAAAGACATTCGGATAGTGGACGGTATCATTCATTGATTTAGACCTCGACATTTGTCAGCTTCAGTTGCTAACACCGTTTGTATGTACTAGCAGACAGACACTGCACAAATGTGCAGTTACAATTATATTAGTAGAATGCCCACATAATTTAAAATTAAGGAGTATATATATATATATATATATATATAAATCGAAGTGATAATCATATTAGTGTAATGCCCAAGTAATTTAAAATTAAGGAGTATATATATATATATATGTATATATATATATATATATGTATAAATGAATGTTGTGTCATTTAAAATTTTATGGCGTGATTGTGGATAAAATTTTGTCAAAGAGAAGAGGTAAAAATATAATAGTTGGAATATTTAGAATAAATTAATTAAATAAGTAAGCCAAAATTAAAAATTTAAAAATTAAAGCATTTGGAAATGTATATCAACGAAGGAATTAAAAAGATAAATGTGAAATTTGTAGAGGAAAAGATAAAATAGTTTAGTAATTGTAAAGAATATTGTTAAATATTAAAATTTGTGGAAAAAATTAATTTGTCAATATGGAAAAAATTATTGTGCAGAAAATAAGTTAACATATAAGAGCTAGGAAATTTAAAATGAATTAATAAAAATAGTTAGTAAAAATAAGGGATAGAAAATCAAATAAAAAAATTGATGAGTCACCATGAGTCACGAGTGTGACTTAGTGAAAATTCCAACTATTATTAAGTATACCGTGCATGTTATTATCAATTAATAATAATTACTAATTAATAATTATTATTTTTTAATTACGTTATTATTGCTTATAATGTATTATTAATTATTAACCATATATTATTAATTGTTAATTATTATTAAGTATTACATACTAATATTAAGTATGTATATATATATAGCTCTTCAAGGTTTTATTTTATTGTGCAAAAAAAATATAAGAGTTAGAATATTTAAAATGAATTAATAAAAATAGTTAGTAAAAATAAGGAATAAAAAATCAGATAAAAAATGTCACCATGAGTCATGGGTGTGAGCCACACCCGTGACTGAAACTCAAATATTTGAAATAATTGGTAAAAATAAGGAATAAAAATCAGATAAAAATTGTCACGGGTGTGACTGAAATTCAAATCCCTAATCGTTCGTTATTTCTAATTGAGTCGCATAACCAAATATCATGCCTGTTAACTGCAGTCTTTGACTTGAAATTTCTTCTCCAGCGATTCCTACGACTTCCTCTTGTCAGCCACTGGCTTCTTTGGTCACCTTAGCTTCTCCAACATCTGCTCCAACACGTTGCTTACCATTAGCTGTCGATGAGATACATGTTAACTTCCATTAAAACTAAAAATTTTGTCATTTTTCAGTTTCTTTCTCGCATTTATAGAGGGACAAACTTCATTGCTGTTGTGATGTTAGTATAACATGTTGAATTAGACAAGATATCATGTAGGTTTATGAGGAGGGGAGTCAATTTTTTTAATTATCTTCTTCGTTTTAATCCTTTGCTTTATAATTATTTATTAAACAGTTGATTAATAAAAAGCATTTAAGGTGTTTGAGACGTTGTATCGTAAAAAAAACTTATGATTTAACGACTCACACGTATATTTATACCATGACCTTGATTGCTACTCAGGTTATGCCTCATGTGAGATTGTCGGCATCATCATCTTCTCAACTGGATGATATGCCTACTTTATGTAATCCTTGTCTTCAATTTGACAATTATGAGAGTCAGTTAAGGCATGCAACTTTGAAAGATCGTCCGATTTTGCCGAACAGATTTATTGATCATGGAGCTATTGTTGAATTAGGAATAGCTGACCGAGTGAATGAATTGTTGCATAACATAGGATGGGATAGATTTGTTGAATTTATAAAAATTTTATATGTTGAATTAACTCTAGAATTTTTGACTACTTTATAGTTGATCTTTAACGAAGATGGCATTGTAAATAATATAACATTTAGAATGATGAATATGCCGCTTGTTATTACTTTGGATGTACTGAATATTATATTTGGATTTTCACATAGTGATTTATGTGGCTACCATGATAATTTCAGGCCTATATAATTTTGGAATGAAATTACTAATGTGAGAAGTGTTTTTCCTCTAAGTAGGTCTAAATCGTCTGCTTTAGTGCACCCTTACCTTCGCTCTCTTTATAGGTTTTTAACTTCTATGTTATTCGGTAGAGGAGATAGCCAAGGTGCAGTCTCTAAAGCAAAATTGTTTGTGTTGTGGTATATGGTGCATGCTAAACACTTTAATATTGTATGTGGTTAAGTGTACATCTAATGGATGTGGCTAAAGCTAGAGCCGACAAAATAGTAGTTGGAGCATTTGTCACCCAAATTGCAGAGCATCTTGGTTTACTACTTGAGAGAACAATTATGCAGTTAGTATCAGGGAACTCTAGTTTAGACATGCAGTCATTGGTGTGTATGAAGATTGTTAGGTGACAAGGTGATCGTTATGTTCTTGTTAATGACGACATAGTAGAAGCTTCAAGTAGTAAGCGCACTCACATTGGATTAGCTGAAGGTACACAAGGGGACGATGTTTTGCCACCTGAAGCTACGTGTTGGAACATTGCACCTAATTCTATTGAATATCATTCATTGATCAATCAACTTATTGTATTTGAACGGTGAACGAATGATAGATTCAACAAGATTAAGGCTAGCATAGCGGGGATGAGGAATTTCCTAGAGAATTTAAATTCTCGTTCCAGACACCGTCCACCTTCATCTTAGTATTGTATTTCTATCTTTTTCTTTTTATTATTTTGATTGTTTTTCGTTAAATTATTTTTACTTTTATTGTTTGTCTTTATCTATGTTGCTTGCATCTTAGATCTTTTAATTAATTTCTTATGATGTTGACAGTGTATGTTTATACATTACATGTTTGTTTTCTTATTCAATAGTTAGAGATGTTCGGTTATTAAATGAACATGACCAGGATTATAAATGCATAATATGAGTGAATTAATACATTTGCATGCGTAAACTGATTGACTTGGATTTCATTTGAAAGGGTATTATATTGTTGTGATAGATGAATGAGAACCTCCTTTGGTAAGAATTTGAGTTTTTTTTGAGATATTATATCCCAGTTAAAGAATTCATTGTTGACAGTATTCTTTCATGGTTAAGCAAATCTAGAACTTACTTGCAAATACTAGTCGAGATTACGTAATCTTAAGCAAACATTGAAGCGATAAAGGCATTTAAGATTTATCTTGACAACTTAAAAAGCCCCCATGATATTATCATTAATGAGCCCCCTTGAGCTTAGATGAAACCTATTTTTTGGTTAGAACCCAAAATATAAGCCTTGGCCTTGATTGTTTATCTCTTTTGATTACATCCGCCATAAGGGCAAGTTGAGCATTAAAAGGTATAATTGATTTTAGAGAATAATTATGGGAGAAGAATAGCATATAGTTAGGTTATAAGTTTGGGGTGGGTTGGGTTGTAATAATTTGCATTTGTTGTTTATATTTTCTCCCCTTTTGAACTTATGTTGTTGTAAATTGGGGAAAAAAATCATATGAAGTAAAAAAAAACAAGATAAAGGAAAAAAAAGAAATAGAAGCAAAAAATGCAAAGGAAACAAAAAAAGGAAGAGAAAAAACAAAATGAAAAGAAAGGGGAGAAGGGAAAAGTAAGGGAGAATGGTAGGGTTAAGTTTGTAATTCAAAAGAAAAAATTGCATGTTTTTTGTTTTATTGGTTTGTATCATTTTAAATGCTCAATTAGTTTTATGGTTTAAAGCTTGGTTTATCTTTTTCCCTACCTTTAGCTTGGCCCCATCATAACCAAAATAAAGACCTTGAGATTAATGTTTGTGTTAGATATTTAGAAGTGAAGATTGGATTAGTAAGCAAGCTTATGGTATATGCTTAACATGAAATGAATAATGAATGAATATTTATGACCTTTAAATGCTTAAGAGAATGGAAAGTGGACTGAGTGTCTATCACACTTCTTAATGGTCTTTCAGTTGACATACTTGTTAATTATGGTTATGCATGAGAAGAATACTTTGTTCACGGATTATTATAAGTTTTAAAATCTTAGGTTGTGTTTATTGAATTGATCTTTGACATCTTTAATTATTAAACGACAAAATAATTTGTTGTCATTATTTTTTTTATTTGTGTTTTCATAATTTAGTGCTTTGAGTTTTGGTTGAGTACGACAATAGTTTAAGTATTGAGGTATTGTTGTTGTTAATTTTACCTAATTTGGCTTGTTTTTATATTTTGAAAATTTGTATGAATCTTAATAAAATTATTTTGTGAATGAGGGATGAAGGCTCATTAATCTGCACTCATTTCATCACATTTGGAGACACAGACGAGATGCAAAGAATTGAAGAGAAGAAAATCAAAGAGAGTCGGTGAAGAAGAAAGAGTCTTGATAATTAATATATGTGTTATGTGTATGCAATTTTAAATTTACTTTTTAGTTCTATTGAAATGTTTTATTTGTGAGTGGGAATTTTTTCTTCTTAAATAGTTTTAGTTTGTTGGGTCATTAAAGATTTTGATGTTTATGTAGTATTTGTTGTCTTTGTGGTCAAGGTTTCACTGTAATGTGTATGTTTGATTGATAGTCTTAGTGTAGTTTTAGCAAAAGATGAAATCAAAATAGTTGGTCTTATGGTTAATTTGATCTTATTAAACTTTGGAAGTTTGACGCAGTAATAGGTAGGCAAAAATGCCAAAATGATTCGGACATCGTGGAAGAGGGAGAATAATATTCTAGGTTTAAAATAATATGAAGTTGACAGAGTAATAAAAGCAAATAGATAGATCATAGTTTCTTTATAATTCTTGCGTTTAGTGACCTTTGGAGATAAGTTTAATTATTAAGTTAATAGATATTTAGAAAAGAAGAATCATTTAAAAAATTGTAAATTCTGATATGGTAATATGTCCATTAAGTATTTACAGTAGATATTGATTGTTTATGTTGTGGTTCATGCTATGTAGTTATCTTTCTATTTGTACAATAATATTGTAAAAAGAATAGGTTAATTTGGTGTATGAGGCGCATTTCTTAGTGAAAAATTGCGTATAAAAATAATAGAAGTTCAAGACAGAAAAGGCAAATTTTGAGTTTGTTGTATACAGTTTCGAATTGTCATGAGAACAAGGTAAAAGAAAATATCTAACAAAGTTTCATTTGTGTAGAAATAATTAAATTCTATGTAATATCAAGAGGAATGTTCAAATCAGACTAACGTTTTCACCTTTAAAATGTGTGGTCAAAATTTTTATTATGTTCTTGCTGTAGTTACAAGAATCTACTTAAGAAACATATGATAGGAACTAAAATGCAACAGAAAAGAAGGCATGTTAAAAGAAAGCAAATAAAGAAATAAAGAAAATGGTTTCTTTTGCTATGTTGAAATTTATATGAATTTAGAAGTAATTATTTTATGAATGTTGATGAGTTTAATAAAGAGAACTGTCCTATGGCACAACTAAGTCACGGTTATGAACAAAAATGTTAGTCACGGTTGTGACTTAATAACAAAAAACCACCATACAGGTATACTGTTCGTTCGCAAACCAAACTATTAGTTTCACGTCAAAAACCACAAGTATACGGGTCATTACTTGTAGTTAAAAACAGATATCATTCCATAGAGATTGATGTTAGACACCACTCATTTTAGGTTAAGCTTTGTTTAAGAAAATGATTTCAAAAGATTAAAAACTGGAAATTAAATGAAAATTAATTAAACTAGTAAAGAACAACCGAATAAGGCAAAGTGTAGTAATTTGATGGCTAAAGTTTTAAATTAGGAGTTACTCTATCCCTATTTTGCTTCCCTCTTATGTTCTAGATCCAATTATGCTTAACCCAAGATTTTCTAATGTTCAATTACCCTCTCTCAAGACATAATTAGATGACCCTAATTGAACGAATTAGAATTAGTTATGCTATCTCTAGACTTACCAACTTCTCCTAATCCTTCAACAAGATTTTAAGCACTCCTATAGGTGATTTAGAGCTTGAGGAGAGAGAGACGTTAAGTTTTTATCAACAGATCCATCAGAATGCAAGATCGGATGTCTACATCATCAGAATACTCAATAGAGAACAATTATAGAGATTTAGAATTATGATTCCATTGTTTTCTATTATGTTTTCTATATACATGTATCTAACTTCGTGTTCCCCAATGTATAACTAATTTTTTTGTTAGTATTTAGACTAGATGAACCCTATTTGATACAGAAACATTTTTTGATTATTTTGTGAATGCAATTGCGTTGTTTGATTATTGTAATTCAATTATTTGTTTTATTATTGCTTATTAATGTGATTTATTAGACTTTATTCTGATTTCATACGTAGCGATTGAGAAATCCCAAGTTTGAATAGATTTACGATAATTGGAAATAGTTGATTGCAACCTTAGAGATAAGATGACATAAATCTTCCAAATTAGAGTCAAACATAATAGAGGGATTTATGATATGGTAATGTAATCCTATAAAATTTAACCTGAGTGATTCGGTTAAAAACCTTAGGATTAGTTGTTAGTAGACTCAAGGTCAGCTACTAACATACCTTAGGAGACTCCACGGTCCAATTAATCAATAACACAATTGCAAGACAAAAGATCAATCAATTAAGGGTTTAGGGGGATTCGAAGTCTAGATACTAGTTATTTGATATTGATAATAACTCAGTGATCCTCCAATCCTTTGCTTAAATTATGTTGCTTGTTTATTTTAATTGCTTAACTTTAGTTTCTTTAGTTCAACCATAATCAATCCTTAGGTTAGATAATAGAATAACGGTAACTACTAGTACTCACTGTCCTTATGGGATAGACTCGTATTTACTAGTACTAGTTACAGCTACACCGTGCACTTGCAGTATTAAAACATTGACTACTCAAGAAAAAGTTTGATTAAGTTTTTGGTGTCGGTACTAAGAATGGTGATATTAGGAACACTTTAGTTTTATTACTCTAGTCATGACTTTTGTTTGTTTGTTTTGCTTTATTCTTGTTTTACCTTATGTTATTTAATTTGTTTTTATTAATTAGTTTATTTCTTTAGTTATAGATTTAGACTCCAGGTCAATTTATGATCTGGAATAACACTGAGAACTTACTAAACGTAGATCCTGAGATAGTAAGAACTGCGCGAAGGAATTGTCATAGAACTAACCTTAGAGAGTCTGAGCTAGATCGTCGAATAGAGGACTTGGAAGGTCACACGGACATTGAGAGATCACATAACACGACGGACTAACCATGAAAAATGTTTGTCTATACTAGGATAGACTTATCTAGCACATAATCCAACATATTAAGGCTAACTATGGAGGCAAACAACTTCGAGATCAAGTCGAGCATCATCCATATGGTCTAATAGTTAGTCCAATTTGATGGACTTCGAGACAAGGATCCTAACTCCCACATATCTAACTTCTTAAAGATCTACATTACTTTTAAAATAAATGGAACGAATGATGATGCCATCAGATTGTGTCTATTTCGTTTCTCCTTGAGAGGAAAAGTTAAACAGTGGCTAAACTCTATACCACATTCGTCACTGGCCACCTGGGATCAAGTGGCGGAAAATTTTTTACTGAAGTATTTTTCTTCTGCAAAGACTGCGAAACTAAGGAACGACATCTCTTCGTACTCCTAAACAGAAGGTGAATCATTGTACTACATATGGGAGAGGTTCAAACAAATGCTCTGACAATGCCCGCATGATGGACTATCTCTGTGGATGCAAATCCAAACATTTTATAATGGGATAAATCAAAATACTAGGCAATCAATTGATGCAGCAACTAGAGGGACGTTGATATGTGCTTAATTGATTATTCATTTATTTCATAACACTTAATAATTAATGATATAAAAATGCTTAAGAAATTCACTTGAGTTCATATTTGGTTTTAGGTATAATTTGGAAAAAAAAGAGCTAAAGTGAGTTGAAATCACAATCTTTGAGCCGTCTTTTTGAGATTCACACTCACTTGACTCTATGGAATAAGAAGAAGAAGGATTATAGCAAAAGGAGACAAGAAAATGCATGTAGATGAAGCGTATACATTGCAGAAAATCAAGTGAAGTAATGAGAATGCAAGTCACGACCATGACACAAAGTGTCATGGGCGTGACTAATGATGCATGACCATGACACAACATGTCATGGCTATGACTCACCTTACATGCTTTAGTCACGCCCATGATTCAACATGTCATGGCTATAACTTTCACACATTTGTTGCCTGAAACCCTAGTTTTTAATATAAATAGACTTGTGATGGCAAAGAGGTTTATGAAAGATTGGAGGGTTTTTGGTTGGGAGAAAAACAGAGAAGGAGCTTAGGGAGAGATAACAAAAAAAGGGCAAACCCCTCAACTGTGAGAGACCTATGGAAGGGTAGCTTCCCGACGTCAATTTAATGGGGATATTAATGCCTCAACCTGGTTAAGCACTCTTTTCTTGTATTTGTTGTTTCTTTCTCTCTTTAGAAATTGATTATGTTATCCTATCTGTATGGATTTGGGTATTATGAAAAGATGGTTTGAATGCGTTCATTGGATTGTTTTATTATAAACCCATTGCTAGAATATTCAATGTAATCCATAATTGTTATATTGAATTTCATTTGTAGCGACTAATAGTTTGTAATCATAAGGGATAACATAACCTAGGTTAAATAATCCAAGTTTGTATGATTATTGCTTAGATTTGTATGTTTTTTTCATTCGTAAGGCAGCTGTCCTATTAAATCTAGAGAGCGTCTCCTAGGTTATCCGATAGCTGGGATTAATTAACCAGCTCTTCTTAATTAACTATGACCTAAGGAAAAATTGGGATTAATAGAGCTTGTTGTTAATCTATGACCAATAGTTCAAATAGAGATATGAAGACAACAATTCAATGAATTATGTTTAATTGGATGTAGGCTGAGATTGAACCAAAGGATCGGGTCCCTAACAAATTCATCACTTTTGCATGTTTTCTTTAATTTGCTTTTGCTAGTTTAGTTTCATTTTATTTTGTTATTAAACCAAAACCCCCTAAACCTATGTGGGATTTTGTTAGATTAATTTCTTCTCAAAAGCTAACTGAACACTCTTTGTGGGATTGGCCTAGACTCACCACTGTTATAGTAATAGTTCTAGTTTATTTTGTGTAGTGTTACAATGCATTACCAAACGTTGAATAACTAGTGGCAACCCTCAAAATTAAAAGACTAAATGAACTCATACTCAATCGAAGAATTGTCCCACAACATAACAAACTGGTAACACAAGTACTAGTAAAATGGAATGTGGATCTCACGAGGAAGCCATATGGGAGTCATTATTTGAATTGCAAAAAAGATTTCTAAAAGCAAACCTTATGGATAAGGTTTTTTTAAGGGGGAAGTACTGTTATGAAATGAAGCAAGGTGGGAGATAGGTCCTTCAGATAGACAAATAAATGATGTAACATGGAAAATTTCTAGAATGTACAATGAGACACGCAAGAGGTAGCATGCGCTTGTAGGTAGTATGTTAAGACAAAAGGAAGGGTGGTACATGTTGAATATCGAGACGTTACAATGAAATATATATATATAGTGCCAAGTCTGGGTAAGGGTAGGAAGGACACTTGCTTAGGGCCTACATTCATAAGAGGCCTACTTATTAAAATAGTTGAAAATTAAAAAGTTATTAAATCTATTTATTAAAAGAGTTAAAAATTTAAAAGTTAATAAATATATTCATTAAAAGGGATATAAACTGAAAAGTGAATAAATATGCTTCAAGATGTTTATATATATCAAAATGTTTCTTGACATTTTATCTTATAGAAACTGAAAAGAAAAAATTTGTAGTTGAGTTTCTTATTATGAATTTCAAGCTTTACTAAATAGAGATAAAAAGGAGTTTAGTTCTAACCATCAATTGGGGGTTTAACAATTTTGTTTTAATCTTGTTAAGGAGAAGAAAAAAACAGGTTCTTTTTATATTTCTCTTTTATATTTTTTTATTTGCATTTTTTCAGATGTGCACATTTAAGCAAGATAAAGGATAATAAATATATGCACATGCATATTAGACCTAAAAAAAGGAAAATTTGAGATCAATTTGTTAGAGATATATATGCTAACATCTTTATTGACAATGATATATTTTATTAGTATAATATATTTGATCCTAATATATAATATGAATTTCAATCTTTAACTTTTCGTTTAAACTCCAGCTTTCAAAAAGAAGTTTCTATGTCCCCATTATATTTTAGTGTAAAGATTCTATTATGTAATGTTCTCTATTAAAAAGGAATATAAGTTAAATTTAGAGCACACATATTTAGGATGAGGGCCATGCCGGATTAATGATTTTTGGAGAGTAAAATTTTTTAAAAAAATTTAAACTTTTAAATGAGTAAGATAAGATCTCATCTTGGATGAACTAAGTTGTAGTGGGCCCCTTAATAATTAAATTAGATGGATGTGAATTTATCTAAAAGTATATACTAAAAATTTGAAAAAAAAAGATAATTTCTATGGCATTTTCGTAATATTTTATATTTCCTTCAGAGAAAGTGTACATTCATTAGCATATTATATCTTTATCCACCATAGATAATGACCCAACTCTCTTTTTAGAACTTAAAAGATTCGCAATTTGATGTTAGATATTTATGTAATAATTAATAATTTATATATTATGTATAAATTTTTTAATTAAATTAATTTAAAATAATTTGAAAAATATTTGTTATAGTAAATAATAAATATTTTGTATAAGAGAAATAAATTATATAAATTCAAATTGAATATTAATTAAATAATATGTAGTTATTTTAATGACCCATGCAATTTTGTTTATTTTAATTAAATCTTATCTACCTCATGTGAAATTTTATATTAACATAATATGACTGCTTAACCTAATATTACAACAAAATAAGTCAAAAGTTCATTTCAAACATCAAATTTTAAATTATCATTATTATGACAATTTAATTATATTGATGAAGACTATTACATGAATGTTATAGGACATGCTATACTAATGCAATCCAATCTATACAAGGTTAATCATCCCATTATTATCTAATTTGAGTCTTCATGTTTTATTCTTCAAATATCTTTTTTATATATTTTTAATAAGTTTACTAATTTTAATTTTTAAACTAATTCTTGTCAATATCTTTTTAACATAAATCATATGATAATTTGATTTAAAATTTATCCTAATAATTTTTCATTCTTTCATTTTGCATATATCATAGTAAATTACTCTTTTTTATTTTTATATAGGATATTAAAATTTTATCCTTTTTTTTCCTTTGTCACATAGATATATAATTACATGGATGTATCTTTGTAATATATGGTTGAGCTATTGTTGTTCTATTTTACCTGTCTCCTTTTCCCATTTCCACATAGGTGCTTTCGTTCTTTTTCTTGTCCAATTGTGTTATAATTGCTTTATATCATATTGCCTAAAAAGCATTTATTTAGAAGTGAAAAAAGGGCAAAAAAAAAAAAAAAGAAACAAGTAGAACAATTAACAGAATCACAGAAAGAAGCTATTAATAAATTTATTAAAGGAGTAGGCTCCTCTAGTGATAATTCTAAGGAATTAGGTGAAGGTAATTTTGAACAACATAAAGAAAATTTAGTGATGAGATTCATATTCATGAGGATGTTAGTAATTTGAGTGAGGATAATCATGTATTAAACGTATCCAATTTATATAATTTAAGGGCAAATGAGCAACTAATCCCCATATTGGATATTTATGATCATAGAAACTTGGGACAATCTAGATAATAAAATAAGTTACATTTCAGTTAAAAAAGAGCCTAAAAAAGAATTAAATCTTGGGTTTCCTTTAGGCAATACCTCTTGGTATTTTCATATTCTTATTATTCTAGAAAATTGAGTATGTAGAAATTGGTGATAGAAAATGGTTGGTTCACTCTAAACATATAGATGAAGTACACTATTTTTGTTGTAAGTTGTTTAAATCTAATAGCAGAAAAAGTGTGTTAGCTGATTGAGCCCAAGTTTACATTATTAATTGGCTGCATTTTCATATCTGCTGATGTACTTTTTGACTCCTAATTGCGACTTTTGTGCTT
>JAOQMQ010000007.1:5353744-5366128 GCA_027563845.1 Erythroxylum subrotundum | reverse complement strand
TATTTCAATTTTACAAAATACAAAAAGATATTTTCTTACAAGTTGCTTTAATTTTAGTTAATTTTCCCAATTTCGATAACAAACCAAAAACCCCTTTTTTATTAGCTTTAATTACATTTGTTTGACTAGGCTAGCTTTTAAACCATTTTCCTTCAGTTCCAAAAAGTGAGACGACCCGAGGTTCAGCTTATACTGCAATCTTGGAATTTTAATTATTTTTGACCGGTTTCTAAGGATCGATTTTCGGATCGAACGACGAGCCGCGATCATTAGCAAATGATGGATTTAGAGATTAGAAGCATCTTAGTGAGAGACTAAAAAAAATGAGAATAGTGTTGAGCATATGACTAATATAAGGATTTGGAATGAATTAAAAGCAAGATTGTGCAAAAATCAAACAATTGATAAAGAAATGTAATAAGAAATTTTAAAGAAGAAATAATGTTGGAGATAAGTTTTGATAAGAATAGTTTATGTTGTGAAATGTCTTGTTAAATATAGTTTGACTTTTTGAGGATCTAATGAGAAAACTTTACCAAAATAGTAATGCCAATTTTTTTGGGATTGATTGAGATGATTTCTAGATTTGATGTAACAATGGAAGACCATGTTAGACACATTGAAAATCATGAAATTCATAACCATTATCTTGGTCACAAAATTCAAAATGAGTTGATTTCTCTTTTGGCCTATAGTGTTAGAAGTTCTATCATAAGGAGCATTAAAGAGGCAAAATACTTTTCTATTATTCTTGGTTGTACCCTATATTTGAGCCATTAAGAACAAATGAGTCTGTTAGTACGATATATGAATAGATCAAATAAAAAAAATAGAGGAGTAGTTTTTAGAGTTCTTAAAAGTAGATGACACATTTAGACTGAGACTTTTCAATGAATTATCGAATTCATTTAAGTCTCTTAATCTTAATATTCATAATGTAAGGGGTCAAACATCAAAGGGTTCAAAAGCGATTACTTGAAATAAACCCGAGAGCATTATATATGTCATGTGCTTGTCATAATCATAATCTTATTCTTAGTGATATGATGCATTCTTGTGTTAAAGTTGTTTCATTTTTTAAAGTTGTACAATGTACATATGCATTATTTTCAAGTTCTCCTAAAAGGTGGACGGTTTTACTTGATAATGCTTTGGGCTTAACCATGAAATCATTGTCTAACACTCGTTGGGCGAGTCGAATAAAAAGTGTTAAAATTATTATGTTTTAAGCTCCTCAAATAAGATTAGCTTTAATGAAATTATCTAGATCTTGTGATGGTGCCAAGTCAAAAAGCAAAAAGTTTGGTTAGTGTACTTAAAGATTGATTTTTTACCTAGTATTATTATTTGCTATGATATTTTATTCAATTAACATGGTAAGTAAAAAGCTGCAATCTAAATCTATGTGCATTGATGTTACAATAGAGCAATTGGAAGGTGCAATGGTATTTTTTGATAAATATAAAAATGAAGAGTTTGCCTCTTGTATGAATATTGCTAAAATTCTTTTACATAAGATGAATGTAGAGCCTACATTTCCAGCTAGACGTTGAATTATTAAGAAAAGACAATTTCATGAAAATGATCACGATGGAGAAATAAAAGCAGCTAAGGATTCTTTATAGTTAGTTACTTTCTAGTTGTTGTGGATATAAAAATTATTTCCTTGAAGAATATATTTGAATAATTAATGTCATTTGAAAATATTGTAGATTCTTAAATGATTAAAGAAGTTGAATTCGTTAGATGGTAATGAACTAAGAGAATGTTGCACTAATTTTACAACTACTTTTTCTCGTAATAAAATGTTGGATGAGGATTTAGGTGATCATTTTTCTAAATTAAAAGTGTTATAAATGACTTTGTCAAATCAGTTAATGTAAGCAATTGAAATTCTTGAATTTATTAAAGTTGCAGATTGTTATCTAAATATTTCAATTGCTTATTGAATTCTGTTGACTAAACTTGTATGTGTAACATCAGTTGAGAGAAGTTTTTCAAAGTTAAAATTATTAAAAATCGGCTTAAGATGATTAATGTCACACGAAAGGTTGACTGGTTTTAGTCGTTTTATGTATCGAGAAGAATATATTGGATAATATTGATTTTTATATAATTATTAATGATTTTATATTTAGAAATGTGAAAAAATTGTTTTTATGTTCATCAGTAAAATTCTCTTAATGTTTTGTAATTTGATATTACTGTTTGGTTGTTACTATAGCTATTTTATTATTACCCCAACTATTTTTAAGAATTTTATTATTGTGATGTTATTTATTATTATAATCATTTAGTATTTTATTGAGTATATAAAATTATAACTTAAAGTTACTTATTTATGAATATTAAATTTTAATAATAAAAATATACTTTTAAAATTTTCATATTTATATATCATCAATTCATCGAAGCCTTTATTTTGTACGCACAAACGACCCTAACTATTGACCATAAATTAATCTCGCTGCGTTGGAAAATTTGAAAGCGGTGGGTGGGGTAAGGGGGGCTCTGACATGAACGAGTTGAAGGAGAGAAATGCGGCCTCACTCACCACTCGTCACAAAAGGAATCGACTTTGACTTTTGGGAGCACATTGGAGTTGTGTTGTGTCCTAAACCAACTAAACAAGTAAAGTAAAGAAGGCGAGGGAGGGACTATGGAGTATGGACCTCGAAATCCGTTGCAGTAAGTAGAAAGATGAAAAGAAAGGCGAAAGAAAAGGGGTAGGAACGCAGATACTGGAAAGTAAAGGGAGTTATAGAAGAAAAATGAAAATAAAAGAAGCCCGTATTGATTTAGCGGCTGACTGGTGGTGTGGTGATGCTGTGCTATGCTGTTTTAAAAATAATTAAGAGCTCTGTCTGTGCATATACACACAGAGTCTGGACCTCAGCGCCTTTTGTTTCTGTTGCATAGTACCACACTAACTCCACTACTCTTTACTTCTATAGAGAGAGAGAGGGAGGGAGGAAGGTCGTCTTTACTCTTCAGAATTTAATTTAGATAGAGAAAACCCAAGGCCATCCATCCCTCGAATGTAGTGATTCGTTTTCATGTTCTCTCTCTTTCTCTCTATGTATACGTAACATGGAGAGAAGGAGAGAGTTAAGGATACAATTGCTTCAAATAAAAATGCCATCTTTGGTTACACATTGTGTGAGTCCTAAACAAGTGCTTCACAGACTTAACATGTAGACTAACTTAGCCAGTAGGAGTGGTTGCATTCCTTCTTCTTTTTTTGGTAGTGTGATTGAGGTGGAAGAGCGGAGGATGAGGCGGAGAGATGGTGATATGAAGTGGGGTGGTCTGGTTCTTTTAGTTTTTATTTTTGGAGAGAGTTGATTAGAGCCCATGATTTCAACCTTCTCTCTCTATAATCTCCTTAACTGACTCTCTTCAATCATGCCAAAGTCTTTGACATTTTAGCCGTTTCACTCCCTATGATATGTCCCCTCTTTAACCTTCAAAACCAAAACGTCAATCCCACAACCCAAACTATCAAGCTCCAATCTTTGCTCTTTGTACTTTATACTTGATAGTGTTGTGTTGAAATGCAGGCGTAAGTGCTGGTTATTTGAGCGTGTTACTGCTTAATATATTTCTTCTTCTCCTCGGTAATGGAGTACGCTAGCGTTGGGGCAGGTGGGCTCGGAGATGGTGGAGGAAGCAGTGGTGGTGGGTCTGGTAGTGGGGATCATGACTCCTCCGACCCACAAAAGAGGAAGAAACGTTATCATCGCCACACTGCTTACCAAATTCAGAGACTTGACTCGTAAGCACTGCTTTTCCCTTCACTTAGACTATGTTCTACCAGCACTGTTATTCAGTTTGTTTGCATACAACGTGCTGAGAATATTGATGGACATTTTGCGGGTTGTGGTTGTTCTCAATGCTACGGTGGAATATGAAGACTGTTCAAGGAATGCCCACATCCAGATGAGAAGCAGAGGTTACAGTTGAGCAGGGAATTGGGTTTGTCACCACGCCAGATCAAGTTTTGGTTCCAAAACAGGAGGACCCAGATGAAGGTGAAAAGTTGCTTTCTTTTTCTTTTTCTGTTTCTGTCTTCTCTTTTCTTTTTAATCTCCTCTTAAGTTTCCTGCTCATAGTATCAGAACCATGTTCTTCTCTTTCGCGCTGTGAAACAACTTCAAGATAATTAGAAGGTCATGTTATTGTTTATTTGGAACTAATTTAGGCACAGCATGAAAGAGCCGACAATTCTGCTCTTCGATCAGAGAATGATAAGATCCGATGTGAAAACATAGCCATCAGAGAGGCACTGAAAAATGTTATCTGTCCATCTTGCGGAGGTCCTCCTGCCACAGAAGATTCCTATTTTGATGAACACAAGTTAAGAATGGAGAATGCACAATTGAAAGACGAGGTTCTTCTCAGTTTACTGTTTTTTCTTTTCCTTTATGGCTCTTTTCTATTTACTTCATACTCTGCATTTGGTGAAATGCTATTTGGGAAAAGTCTTCCTGCCTTAATGATGTTCTAGCATTGGAACCAACTGTGTTTTCTTTTTTATAAATGTCTAAATTCATTTTATGCAGCTTGATAGAGTTTCAAGCATTGCAGCTAAATACATAGGAAGGCCAATTTCCCAATTGCCTCCAGTACAGCCCATCCATGTATCTTCCTTGGATTTATCAATGGGGAGTTTTGGGATACAAGGGATAAGCGGTATCCCTTCCCTTGATCTCGATCTTGATCTCCTTCCAGCTACTTCTGGTTTGAATTTTCCTTTCCAACACCTAGGCATTTCTGACATGGACAAGTCCCTCATGACTGATATAGCGTCAAATGCTATGGAAGAATTGCTAAGGCTTTTACAAACCAACGAACCTTTGTGGTTCAAGTCCCCCACTGATGGCAGGGATGTTCTTAATCTTGATAGTTACCAAAGGATTTTTCCCAGGGCTAGCACACATTCAAAGAACCTAAGTGTTCGAACTGAAGCATCCAGAGATTCTGTTGTTGTCGTCATGAACGGTCCAACCTTGGTTGATATGTTCATGGATTCAGTAAGCCCTTTATATTACTCTCTTATAATATTCTATTTTTGGGTGAAGAAAGTCATAGTTTATACAAGTTTTCAACAATTGCAGAACAAGTGGGTTGAGCTATTTCCTACAATTGTCCCTGTGGCGAAGAACATTGAAGTAATTTCCTCTGGAACATTGGCCAGTCACAGTGGTTCATTATTGCTGGTAAAACTGTAAAAATTATAACTTTCTTGATTTACGGTATCCTGTTTGTAGGAATCACATGAAAATGATGGTGCTTTTAACAGATGTATCAAGAGGTGCAGATGCTTTCACCTTTAGTTCCAACTCGGGAATTCTGTATTCTGCGTTACAGTCAACAAATTGAGCAAGGAGTATGGGCAATTGTTGATGTTTCATATGATACTCCTCAGTTTGCTTCTCAATGCCAATCTCGTAGGCTTCCTTCTGGATGCTTGATTCAGGATATGCCTAATGGTTACTCCAAGGTCGTCAGCTTAAGTTTTTATACTATAATTTCATATTCTTCCCATAAATGAAAGAACTGGATATTATTTTTGTCTTCATTTTTTGTTTGGAACATTAATGCAGGTTACTTGGGTGGATCACGCTGAAATTGAAGATAAAACCCCAATTCATCGGCTTTATAGGGACCTCATTTCAAGTGGCATGGCTTTTGGAGCGGAAAGGTGGCTTGCTACACTGCAAAGAATGTCTGAAAGGTTTGCTTGTCTGATGGTGTCAAGCACTTCTAACCGGGATATTGGAGGAGGTAATTTTAACACCAAATAGGCAATATTTTAGCTCTGTGCAGTTCTAATTCTAATTGATTATCTATGTTTTTTAGTGATTCCATCACCTGAAGGGAAGAGAAGTTTGATGACACTTGCCCAAAGAATGGTTAACAATTTCTGTGCTAGCATCAGCACTTCTAATAACCATAGGTGGACTACTCTTTCTGGGTTGAGTGAGGTTGGAGTTCGGGTTACTCTTCACAAGGGTTCAGATCCTGGCCAACCCAACGGTGTTGTTCTGAGTGCAGCAACTACATTTTGGCTTCCCGTTCCTCCACAAAAAGTATTCAATTTCTTCAAAGATGAAAGAAATCGTGCTCAGGTAATATCACACTCACAGATTGATCCATGTCATGTTTAGTGTTTATATTTCACTTTTAGACTTGGTGTTTTTTTTTTTTTTTTGGGTAAGTGCTGATCAGTTTAGTTGGTTCTTACTCTAATATCAAAATGGCTCCTGATTTTTTTTGAGTCATTGTTTTTCAGTGGGATGTCCTCTCCAGTGGCAATGCAGTGCAAGAGATCACCCATATTGCAAATGGCTCACATCCTGGGAACTGCATATCTATTCTTCGTGTAAGAGTTTATGTGTTTGACTCTGTTTTCTGGCTTTTCTGTTAGCATATTTATTATGAATCATTTGAATGCCATTCATATTGTGTACATACTTACAGTGTCCTTACTAACACTATGGGATTCTGTGATAGGCCTTGAATACTAGTCAGAACAATATGTTAATACTCCAAGAGAGCTGCATAGACTCATCAGGTTCAATTGTGGTCTACTGCCCAGTTGATCTGCCAGCCATCAATATAGCAATGAGCGGCGAGGACCCTTCTCTTATTCCCCTACTACCATCAGGATTTACCATTTTACCTGATGGCCATCTAGACCAGGGAGACGGTGCTTCAACTAGCTCCAGTGCACAAGGAAACATGGGTAGATCAGGTGGTTCTCTAGTAACTGTAGCATTTCAAATATTAGTGAGCAGCTTGCCATCAGCTAAGTTGAACATGGAATCAGTAACAACCGTAAATAATCTTATCGGCGTGACTGTCCAGCAAATTAAGGCTGCCTTGAATTGTCCTAGTTCCAGATGATCTATCTGGTTCTGCAGCTGCATTACAACTGTTTCTCTTCTTCTCTAACATCTTTAAATATGGAAATCAGAGGAATTCAGAGTCTTGTGCTGGGGGATATTCAATGTGCGGGGGTTAGTTGGGATCTTGAATGCTCTCTCATCAACAGACATAAAGACTCAATATTTACTGCTGCTGCTGTTAGTGCTGCCAAACCTCCTCATTGCAAGCTACACCTTACTAAAGATCTTTCAGTGGTTTTGTTTTGTTTTTTTCTTCATGTTAGCATTTACAGGGGCAGTTTTAGTTTCTGGGGCAATTTTACTTTGGAATAGTGGTTGGTAGTAAGTAGTTGATTAAAGAGAGAGTCAAGAACGCACCACACCGGTCTGTCCTGCTGTAAAGGCATCTCACTTTTTTTGTGCCCTTCCTTCACATGCGCAGCAACATATATTGTGTGGTTCGGGTATTGACTTTCTGTTCAATCAATGGACTATTTTTTTTTTCACTATTGTTTACGGATCTATAAATGTTCCAAGTTTTCACCTTTATTATGTCACTCTGCCTATTAAATGAGTGTGAATTGGCAAGCAGGAGTTGAAATTTATGGGACAAGTGGGGCATACCATGGAGATGGTTTTGACAAGTTATTTAGCCTTGTCATCAATGTTGGGCTCCATTCCACATTTTAGTTTGATAAAGTTCAGCCTAAAAATTATAAACAAACAAAATATGGAATTTCTCCGCTAGCTACTGCATTGATAACATAGCATGGCTCATATTAGAAAGGCATATCTATGGATTATTTTATGCATATAAGCCCAAATGTAAATTACGAATTTGCAACTATGAAGATCAAAAATTTTAATTTGCTTTTAATCTGATATGTGAAATGTGTATCTAATTATTAGAAGTAACATTTATGGTCGGTTTCAGTTAAAAGCAGACAATAAAGAAATGAATTGAGACTTCATGAAATGAATGTCAGGCTACAAGACATAACTACCAGGGTAGCTAGTTGGTAGAAGTAATGATCAAGTAGCCTGATTTAATGCATCTGAGTTTCCAGGCTTAAGTATCAAGACATAAAGATAAACTTGTTCGAATAGTTTAACAAGTTATGGAGCTTATCTAACTCTGCAATAAGTAGAGAGTTTCTTGGAAACCCCTCAGCTCAGAAGGCTCCAATTGCTAGCTAGTTCTCTGCTACGTTTGAGATCGAGTTTGGAGATCACAATCAACTCCTTTACTCGACATTTGAGCTACTTTAACAGTAGTATTATGAGAAAAAATATAGTAGCTACTGGCGTAGTATAGTTACTTCGGAATATAGATTCAAGATCGAATTATAGTGCTAAGAACTAATGACGTCGAAGTTATTTCATGTACATGAAAAACATGAATAATTTTACCCAAATAATATCATTGATTCTATTAGTATTTATCGAAAAATATTTATAAAGAATTTGCAAATTAAAAGCTCTTTTGAAAACAATTTGATAAATTTTCTATCTTTAGGAGAAATTTTTGTATCTTCTTTTAAATTATGTATATTTTCTTTTGTGATGTTTCAAAATTCTAATGTTGGCCACTTTAAAATTTACTTCATGTATATCTAAGAAAACAAATTAATTAAATATTTATCACTGGCATTTAAATAATTGTTTTTTTTGTTTAGACACATTTGAAATATAAAAGAGAGATTAATTTATAATGAGAAATCATTTAATTCAAACTTATTATATGGAAGTTGTGAGATCCTTAAGTCCTAATAGCAGAATCGTGTTGACATTGGCGAGTCTTAACTAATGTTTGATACTTGGGATGACGGATTAAGGCAAAGACTTACGAGTAGGCAAGGAAAATAGGCATTGTCAAGCGTTGGTATACATTAGCAGAAATCTTTGTCAAGATTCAGATGTGAGACTAAAAGATAACTTAAGATAGACCTTAAGTTGAAGGTTAGCTAGATCACATGCATAAGGAAGATTTGAAGGTTAGCTAGATCACATGCATAAGGAAGATATGTGAGAGCTCTATGGACTTAATGTGTATTCAAATTGACATACCATGAATAATGAACTTGACATAGGTAAGCATTGGATCAGATCAGTGTGCTTTGAAAGGAAAGATCAAGGAGAGATCTAGGATGATGTAGCGGATAAGATCATCAACTCTAAAAGGTAAAGACCATATGGGAGGATTATCTGAAGATAATATAGTTCTTTATGGATATGGATCACTACAAGAAAAATGGGAAATTACTGACAAAATGTGAAGGTTTTCTATCGACAAGCAAAGTTGGCATTACCAACGGCATGAGTTTTCAGAGAAACGGCCATAGGTAATCTTTAGCAACGGAATAAAAATATTCCGTTGTTAATTTACCGATGGACATTTTCTATTCCGTCGCTATATTTAGCAACGGTAACTTTTTCGTTGTCAGTAGTAGTCTGATTATAGAAGGTGTGAATTTGCATACATAGTGGTCTGATTATAGACCATGTTGTGGGCATTTTCTCAACATCTCCTTAAACCTCTCCTAAGTGTCATATAATGCCTCTGAATTAGCCTCTCCTTGGCAGTCATTACTGGTGGAAAGTATTTCAGAAGAAACTTCTCTTCTACTTCGTTCCACGTAGTAAGTGATGATCTAGGCAGATAGTTCAACCATTGCCCTCTATCAGATCTTATGATGCAACCTTCGTGTTGCCCTCATCCTTTGTTTAGAAATGCCTCTTCTCTAGTATGTCTTATGACGTGAAAATGCCTCCCTTTCATATAGCCTTCAATAATATCCTTTTATAGTAAAAATTAAGATTTCTGGTCGTGAAAATGAATATTTATCTCCAAAAACACCTCAATTCGTGAATTTACATAATTACAGAGACTTACACAGGCAATATACACAGTCGTGTATATCAATATACATGGGCGTGTAATTCCACACAGATAAGAATTATGTCTTTGAAGCTCCATACATTTATAATGACTTATACGGTCACTATCCATGGCTGTGTAAGTTGATAATTGCTTCTATTCGTCCATCCCATGCCATAATTTTACCCAAATACATCTCCACTTAGTTTATGAAGGCAATTATTACCTACAAACACACTTTAAGCGTAATAAGTACCAAAAATACTATAAAAAACATTAAATAATCAAGCAAAGCACACTAAATATGAGTATATAAATATAGTCAATTAGTCATTTATCAACTATCTATAAATTAATAATTATACTAAGCAACTAGTAAAAATGCTAAAAAGTAATGAATATCAGCTATCATAAAAAAATATGTTAAAAATAAAACAATAATGACAAACACTCCCTAACTAGTTTTATGAAATTTGGCAAATTCTATAAGGAATCTAATCAATTATTTGTTTAAAATTTTTTTCCAGAGTTGGTATATGTTATTAGTTTTATGATGTCCATTAACTGTTATTCGTTAGTTTCCTTTATAATGAGTTGTGTCTGTTCATTTATATCCTTCCACTTGAACCGCCATGTTCCTTATGTTGTTTTGATGGAAGACAACAAGGAATATAAGGAGACTGGTCCCTAGGCTTAGCATTTTTTTCTGTATACACCATCTCTTACATTTGCTAGAAGCTTAGAAGAGCCCTCTCATATTTATCCGAGATCTCTCAACATCAATGGCGGGAGGTATGTAATAACATTCCTCATTTTCATTTTTCTATAATAGACATGTATATAGATTATTATCATGTCTAACAATTGGTATCAGAGCATAACTTTTCTCTGCCTTGATGTAATTAATTTTTTGTAATTATATGTATGACTGGGTGTTTTTTCTATTGCATATATTGATGTTGGAGGAGTCACTGTACTGTGCAAAATGTAATTCTGTTTAAAATGGCTTTTGAATCATTAAAAATAGAGTTTAAGAAGCTAAGATATAGTTGGTTTTGTAATATGGGTTGGATGCGGGTCAAGTCGACCCGTCAAGGGGTTGAAGATGACGAATCCTGCATTTTTCATTCTTTGCTAAATTGCAAATTATCAACATGGCCCACCATGTGTGCTTTAATTGTTAGTGCATTGACACTGCACGACTTCTGAAAGTTCAAAACCTTTTAACGTGGGCCATTGTTTGCAAAGTTTTGGATAAAGGATGCAGAAAACCTTGTTTTCGTGGGCAAGCTTTAGTTAAGCATAACCTTTGTTACCGAACTTCTTTTTATGGGACCCATAGATGTTGACTTGATCATTGCTTTGAATTTGTGATTGTTTTTATTGTTCCCTCATATATGTGAGAGGAAACACAACAAACTGAGTATCGTGGGACCATCTTAGGAAAAGAATTTGTAAACTTCAGAAATTATTTTAATGTAACTTTATATGTAAAGCATAAGCATCATTTTTGGAACAATCACTCCAATCACTTGTAACGGGGGTTAAAGAATAAATGGTATATATTTTGCACTGAAAGTGGTCCATCTTTATATTATTTTAACATTTTGGTTTTAACTTTGCCAGATTAGCCCAATTTTATTATATTACATGATTTACATCATTGTTTGATTTTAAATTCATGTATATATATTTATTTTTTTGCAAATATATGATATTGATTCATTATAATAAATTGTAAAGGATTATGTAGAACCTTTATTATTCATAGTTTTGCAGAAAATGAGGTGTCATGTGATCAATATAATTTTAATTAGTTGAAGATTAGCCACAGCATCTTTGATTAATTAAAAATATATATTATATGTTATGGATCACATCTAGTAAAATGACACAAATTGTAATTAATCATATTTTAATATAACATATTTTATCCCACAGAAAGATTTATTATATTTGCATGGTTAATTAGGATGGAATAGCAAATTGTATTTTTCTTAATTTACCCACAGGTATTAAGAAAAAGAATATAATTTGATAGTTTCATCATAAAGAGTATGTATGAATCTTTTAATTAAAGCTTAGCCCACAGGCAGATTTAATTGTTATATGATTCATATATGAAATATGATTGCATGTTTTAACATTGGTAAAACATGATACATGTTTCTTTGCTTCAACAAATTTAGTGACATAAGCATGTATTTTGAATTTTATGCAGTTATTCAACTTGTGAATTTTTCTAATATTCAATATGATATTCCTGAATTGAATGGTGGTAACTATAAAATATGGAAAGAGAGGGTTCTCCTCCAATTAGGGTGTATGGACATTGATTATGCTATCCGAAAAGATGAACCACCTGTACCTACTGAAACTAGCACTTAGGCTTAAATTGCTCTTTATGAACGTTGGGAGTGATCTAATCGCCTCAGTATGATGTCTATAAAGACCAAAATTTACCCTAGTATTCGTGGTTCTATTGGAGAGTGTGATCATGTTAGGAATCTATTGAAGGCTATTGATGAACAATTTGATCCTTCAGATAAGGCCCTAGCTAGCACCTTAATGACTAAGTTATCATCAATGAAGCTCACAAGTGTTAGAGGTGTGCGT
>JAOQMQ010000007.1:5340927-5353731 GCA_027563845.1 Erythroxylum subrotundum | reverse complement strand
TTCATTATAATTCTTGATATGATCGGAATGGATTTTTACAGAGTATTAATCCAGTGTCTGCATGTTGGAATTATTAAATGAAACATGTATCAGGGAACATTCACTCAAATAAAGAGTTTATAGTGATATCATCACTTCTAGATATTTTATAGAGATTTGTGATTAAACTGGCACCAGTAGTTTGATGGACTAGCCACCCATCAAGTCTTTAACACCAAGATGAGATCTTGTGTGCTAATCTCCATATAGAATAAAACGAGAGATCTAGTAGGAAAAACCAACATAAGGGCAAAACGGTAATTTTACCCTTTGTTATGCGAATGGCTATAATAAGGTTTTAAATAGGGTTTGCAATTGGACATATTATTTGAAATATGTGTTCTCATAATATTTTAGTAATTCAAAAGTTCAACTAATTGTCTTTAGTGGAATGACATTTAGTTAATAAATTAGAATTTGTTCTAATGGGATTAAATTAATTCTGAGCTTATTGGAGCTTGAATTATCTAAGTTCAATAAGATTCCCCATTTGGCTTCAAGGAAGGTTATCAAGCAAAGTAAGAAATATAAATGGAGGTTTTAAAGCCCATAATTGAATGTTGGGCTTGCACTAATTAATGGTTAATTAGAAGCCCAAATATACATTTAGAAATGGGCTAGACTTTGGTTTAATTTGATTAATTAAATTAAAACGAAATTTTTAAGAAAGATAAGTGCAATTTCGTTTTTCATTAGGGCTTAATGTGCGACTGCACATTTGACATTGAATTGCTAAATAAAGATGGTATTTATCATGCTTTATCATCATTAAATGGTGTAATGATGTTACCATTAAATGGTTTAATGGATATCTTTTAATGATAGCATGTAACCTATTAGCATTCAATGGATTAAAGAAGAAAGAGGTACATTGGATGGACCATCTTCCTTCTTTCATCATCAAAAATGAAATTGATAGGTCATATTTTGGTTAATAAACTTTTCATAAAGTCGTCTTAAAGACAAATGAGAAAAGTCTCATTTAATGGCTTCTTTATGATTGATTAAATGAAGAAGTGATGCATTGGATGGAAAACCCTTCTTTCCTTTGATGTTAGCCAAAATGGTAAGGGTGTAAGAAGGTGTTCTTACATTTTTATCACCCTCTCTCCTATCTTACATGAAAATTTCGAAAATTGCATGAGAGTGTCTCATTCTTTGTCTTCTTTCTTCTAAGAAAATTCTCCTCCAAAGTTTTCTTCTCCTTTCCCACCAAATGATCTTGTTAACCAAGTTGTCCAAGAAGAACAAGTGGTTGATCGGATTGGTCGAGGATACAATATTGAGAAGAGGAAACAATAACAAGAAGAAGAGGATACATCACTTAGGAGAGGATATATTGTCGAGGATAGGATAGCGCAGCGAGGAGTTAAAGCAATAGCGAAGGAGTCGATAATATTTCTACCATCTGATCTTTATGTTAAATATTATCCATATACCGTCTCATGTATGGATTGACATGTTCATTTGGTTATCATGCTTCCGCTGCGTTATGATTTCTAAAAAAGTTTTTGAAATCCACCGTTTAACCAAATATTGCATGTTTTCTTTTTAGATCCTACAACGACTTTATATGCCCTCAGAAATATAAGGCGGTCATACACCAACCTTGTGTATCGCACCAATAAAATTGCGATAACGTGTATGAGCTCGCCTCTCCTATACTTTATGTATGACCCCGTCGATACCAGAATCCTAGTAAAGTTGTTTTTGAAATAAAAAGAAAAAAATTCAATAACTTATAATATAATAATATTTATCTAATTAATGTATACAAATCAATGAAAAAAGAAAATTATTTGCATATTGTACCTCAAACTCCTGAAAGTAAAATGCCTTTCTGGCCTGAAGATCTTCTTCCATACATAACCCTCAGGATCAATCCTTCTCCTTAAATGTAGATGCCATATTTCTAGAACATGGTCCAGACAGAATCAACCTAATATAAGAACAAATAATTTTATACTATTTGCAAAAATTTAGACCTATAACTTAATTATAAACATATATAGTGTTTCATGCAATTTCACGTAAAGATTATTGACAATTGTTATATACTTTCTTCCATCAGGTCCCTCAGCTCCAAGCTGGCGGTCGTCTCCTTCATCCGCTATAGGGGTACTAGATGATGTATGAGTGGTGGATGGTGTATAGGGGTACTGGATGATGTATGAGTGGTGGATGCTTCGTCTGCAACTGTACGCCCTGGAGGTGGAGGTGGTGACTTAGTTGCAACTGGAGACTGTGATGGTCCACCCTCACAGTAAGTACCTCCAAACATGCCTCTGAGCCTGGGCCGCATTACATCATGTTGTCTCTTTGGTGGCATATTTCTACTTGAAATTCATTGTTTATTGAATTTTCTAGAAATATAAGAATTTGAATTTGAATCAAATATTTTACACAATATATGTAAAAGGAAATAAGGCGATTTGTTGAATATCATATTGAAGTACAAACATTGAATTCAATTATGAGAATAGTTTTTACAGTCATAAAACAATAATATAATAAAGCTACTAGCTGAGTCTAGTGTATTGCAGAGATAAATCATAACGATATAATTATTTTCATGGATTTCAAGTGACATGAGAGTCGATAAAGGTAAATGAGTCCTCGATGGCTGGATTCCCGAGAAGGGTCCTGGCATGTTCGAATGCACCAATGGAAACAGTGAAAGTTCTTCCCTCACGTGTAAGGTTTTGAACACCTTCTTGCAACAGTGTTTCCGTTATTGCTAAACTTGTAGATTAAACGGTACGAAACAGTTTACCTATAATACAATTAGTATAGAACTTACATATTGTCATATTAGATACTCGTTAGACGAACCAATCTTGAAAACTCATACATACTTGAATGTCCAAAAGAGCTCTGTGGAATTGCCAACTTTTCCAAAGCAACCGATTTTCCTAATCCTTTATCGACCATTGTGACATTGCTTCCGCCTCCATCCGCATACATGTCATCTTTAAGATTCAAGCAAGCTTAAAACAACATGTAGTATATACCATCAAATGTGAATATATATAATAGCTTTATAAAAGGAAATGAGATGTACATAATAAGGAAAGTGACGTTGTTCAAAGGATACTATACACCTTGAAGTAGAAAATCGGCCATGGAATGCAAACGATCATTACTGAAAGAAGTGGAGATTTTTGTTGCATTGTTTATTCCTTCGGAAGGGACAATTTTGCCACATTCCTCCCAACGGAATGAATTACTGCCATCTGAAACCAGACACCATGTCAACATTCCTTGATTAAGAATTTGAATTAAATATTTGACACAATATATTGAAAAGTTTGAAATGATCTTCTTTATCAAATAAAATATTCAAATACAAACACAAATTAATCGTTATCATAACTTAATTGTAAATTACAATCATCTTCATTTTCTGAAGAATAAGAATCAAAATCCGGCTCCTCTTCAGATCTCTGACCCTTGTCCTCCTCTCCAGATGAAATCTCAACATATTCATTAAATGGATCATTCAAAGGTTCATTATCATCATATGTGACAAATGCATTTATAAAATAAACATCTTCCTGAAATGCTTCACTTTTAATTCTCTTTTCTCCTTTTCCATGTGATTCAAAAACACCTCTAGGTTTAACTTTGCAAAACCACCAACCAATTTGACTTATCTCGTTGTAAGCTGGGAAAAGGGACATAACAAACCTATTTCGCTTGCATAGCCAACACGAAAGGTTTAAATTGTCTCAATCTTCTTCAGTTGTTGATTTCAACAAGATTGTATCGACTATGCACTTTTGTTCCAACATTTGGAGTCGGGTCAAACCAATCACACTTAAATATCACAGTTCGCTTTATTGGCAATGCAGGGTACTTAACTTCAAGTATCTCAATAATTTTACCATAGTAATCCATCAATTCTCCCTGTATGGAAACTCCACTATTTACTGTTGCTATGCTATGACCATGATATTCTGTATGATATTTGTATCCATTAATGAAATATACCAAATACGATTTAACAGTTCGTAGAGGTCCCTTAGCAAGATCACAAATGAACTTGTTCTCTATTGGATTTTTTAAGGCCTACATAAAAAGAAATTATCATATCAATGAGTATAATGTTATTTTAACACTTAAATCTTATAATTTAATTATGAGAATATTTGTAAGTGGAAACTTACATATCTCTCGAACCATCGTGGAAAGTGTCTTCCAACCTCATTATTTACTTCATCCTGTGTGTTGTCTGGCATGATCTCCCGTAACAATGCCTCGTATAATCTAAATACATTATTATGTATTTTAGTTATGAGTAACACAAAATTTGAAAACCGATATAATCATCTTGAACCTCTTGACAGTTCAATAAAATGTAACCATGGGTAGCCTCAAATTCTTCCACTGCTAACATTCTTCTTGTTGCATGTCCATATGATCGCCCGGGATATGTGAAAATGGATAAGTTACCATCAGCATCACTCGTTCCTCCCCTATCGTCATTACGAGGAACTTTTCTTTCTCTTGTGTGAACATATGACTCAAAATAATGTCCACAAAATGTACTAGCTTCCTCCACTAAATAAACATTACATATCGAATCTTCAACTCTAGCCTTGTTTTTGACATTTTTCTTCAAGTGATGCAAATACCTATATTAGAGAATATGGTATTACAATTTAATAGTTAAAACATGTTATCACTTGAATTACAATAATTTGAATTTGAATTACCTCTCAAACGGATACATCCATTGATATTGAACTGGACCAGCTAGTTTTGCCTCGTGTGCTAAATGCACAGGTAAATGCTCCATACAATCAAAGAAACTTGGAGGAAGAATTCCTTCTAACTTGCACAAAATTACTAGAATATCCCTTTCTAGTATTTCCATTTCAGTCAACTTGATTTCGGATGATGTTAAACTTTTGAAAAACAAACTTATTTCTGTTATCACTTCCCAAACCTTATTCGATAGCAACTCCCAAAATATAATTGGAATTAGCCTTTGCATAAACATATGACAATCATGACTTTTCAACCCAAATAATTTGTACTTCCT
Organism: Erythroxylum subrotundum; assembly: GCA_027563845.1. NCBI lineage: Eukaryota > Viridiplantae > Streptophyta > Magnoliopsida > Malpighiales > Erythroxylaceae > Erythroxylum > Erythroxylum subrotundum. The sequence goes on along the minus strand of JAOQMQ010000007.1, from coordinate 5,348,648 downwards.
CATGTCCACACACCTTGCCAACTTTGAAACATAACCATCGGAAAACTTTAGACTTTTCAACCATTCACACAATATTTCCTTTTGTTTTTTGTCCAAAGTGTAACCTGCTTTCAGATATTTACCGGTGCGAAGATCCTTATGCTTCCGTTGTGTTTTTTATTTCGGAAAAAGTTTTTGAAACCACCATTTAGCCAAATCTAGTATACTTTGTTTTCGATCCAACAGGAATATGATATACAAATCTATAAGTATTAAAAATAAATAAATCCTCTATCCCTTTTTCAAAACCCCTATCATACAGCAAAGAATACATCCATAGTGTTTATAAAATCAAAGAGCAATTATTAAGTCTCATATACCAATTTCAAAATTAATTTAGGTATATGCAATAACCCTTTCTCTCGCTAAATACGTATATTGAGTCAATATGCTCTAATGCTATCAATATGAGAATGAGTATACACCTTTTTTTGATATACTAGCAATAATTATCTCCTTTTCTTCCTCACTTAGTTCAACAATTAGTCTTTTGATACCAATTTCCTTCTTAGATCATGCGAGGACACTTTGTGAGTTTTTTTTAAGATTAATTATCAGAGAAATCATTATTGTTCCTTTTTTATGTTAATGAAGGTGATAGCAACTATTGGTATTCATTTAATGCTAATTGATATTGACCTATAAGGAAAATAAATTAATATATTATAATACTCACGTAAACTTGGATCCTTAGAGATTAGTGCTTAAACCTTTTTCAACCCATATTTTTTTATTTACTTAACAAGCATTATTTTGAAGAGCAATCACCATAAAAGTGACATCTCATATAATATCATTTGTAAGCATATGAATTATATGACTACAAACTATAAAAATGTGACATTTATACATTTTTAGGTCTTGATGGATGATGATCTCTTTTGGATATGTGGGCAATTACAAGCTCTCCTTATATAATGAAAATGCCTTGCATATAAATTGGGAAATGGTATACTTCTTTAAAAGAAATATGACCTATGTTGAATAAAAGCATTATCATGCCATAATATTTATAATAAGAATTATAATGATTAAGATCTTGTTTCATGTCATTTTCATGTTAAAAAGATCGACTTGAATGAGAATGTTATTTTAGTTTCTTTTAGATGACTTTGTATAAAAATTGTGCCTATTTTTTTTATCAATGATATGTCCTTTATGTTTAGAATATGACCCATACATAATATATAGAATTTTCTTATTTGTTTAAGACCTAGAGGATGATGGATGAACAATATTTAGAAGATGCAACATGCTCATATGATGATTTAGGCATATATTCATTATGTAATTGCTTAGTCCTTACAAAAATAGTATTTGCATTAGATGATGCACTTCCTAAGTAAAACTAATTATATGACTATTTTCAGAGATCTTTTGGATTCCAAGAATGTTATTCAATTTTTCACTTCTTAGAGGGAACTAAGAAAATAGTTCTTTAAGGACATTAATTGTCTTCTTTAATGCCTTATTTTCATACAACAAAGCATATGCATTGTTATTAGTAACAATCTTACTCTTGGATTCTATCATGTCCTATATATTGCATTTCAATTATTCATTTTAGTAATGAATGAATCTAAGAGTTTTTTAGTCTCTTTATAATTGGAAGATACATTTTTCCTATTCATCTCATGGCCACTAAGTATTCAACTAACTCATCAAATCAAAGTTCAGCATTGTGATCATCTAAGAATTTAAGAAAGAGTGTATCTCATTATTATTGGCCACAAAGCACATACTATCAGCATATTTTCATATTCTTCACTCTCTAAACTAGTACTATCATCACATGTAGCCTTAAGTGCTTTCTTTGTAATATCTCATATTAGGGGTCAGAATATTGTGGAATTCATAGTACATAGTATGCTTTGCATATTTGAGTATTCAGTTATATGTGCATATGTATTTTTGACACATACAATTGTACATGCATTCATTGATATTTTCAAGTATAATTGGTTTAAAATGTCATTAAAATGAAAATTGTGGGTTTTTATGTGTTGAAAATGTATTTGGAGCTTATTATTATTATTTTAGAATTTTTGGTGAATTTTTGGAAATTTTCGAAAATTTGAGGTATTTTGGACCAAAAAAAATAGAATAAGAGACAAATGGGAGAGTGACAATGTTGGCCCCTGAAAATTTTCCTTACTATAAGCATGATTAGATTTATTTTGGGGTTTTGCTATAGTAGCCATGTTGGGATTAATTAGCTTGTTAATGTGGGTAAGATAATATGACATGGGTTAAAGGCTTTGAACTATTAAAGTAATGGGAGAGTGGAAGGCCAATTTTGGCAAGTCATGTAAGTGTAAAAACCATAAGGCATTAAAGTAAGGGCAAAAAGGGACTTTATGCAATCATTAATGGCGTAAAAGAGAAGAAAATGGGGTGTCTTGCATTTGGAAGAGAGAGAAAACGAAATTGAAGAAAGAAGGGAGAGAGAGAGTTTAGAGAAAGAAAGAAGAGCAAGCTAGGTTTTGATTTTTCTTAGCCTTCAAGAGGGATTTTGAGATTGATCGAGAAGGGAAAAGGTAAAGGAAGATAAGAGCTTTCTTTTGAACTAAGCATTTCTTTATTTGGTGAAGATTGGAGGTAAGAGAATTTTAAGGCTTTGAATTTTCGGAAAGGTTTTGGTGTCAAGAGCTTAATAAATGCATGAGTTTAAGTGTTCTAAGACCATTTTATACATTAGTTTCTTTAGGTTCTCATTTGGAAATTCCTATTGATTTTGGGAATTGTATTTATGTTATAAAAAAAAAGGGAATCAAGAATGGCCAAAGGAGCAAGAGGAGAGGCATTTTTGAACAAGTCATAGTCAAGGACTTCAAGGTGGGTTTCACTTTTATAATTAGGTGATAAGCTAACAAAAGTTTTCTGTCAATAAATGACAGAAATTTATTTTGCAACTACCTCATTCATGTGCATTTAATGCCTACATGCTTATACATGATCTATGTGATGATTTATGGAAAGTTGTTTTTAAAATGATTCTTTAAAATGATGCATGATTATGAAACCATACTTTTAGAAATGGTTTTTAAGATATAACAAGCATATGAAAAGCAAGTTTTCAAGAAAAGTGCCATTTTGGGCAGCAAGTTTACAAGATTTTGAAATCTGTGTTATGTGGGTTTGTGGTAGTCCTTCAAAAACCGTCATGTGCACGTTGACTCAAGTATAGACTTCTCCCGCCTTCCCGCTAGTGGCATGGAGATCTCTGAAGGACTCCCTCAAGAATTTACGGCTACACAGGACCATTTATTGAAAATGTGTAGTGCGTCATGTTTTGGACTTACCCAAACCATTTGATGTGTTTATGTGTTCATGACAAGTTGATAGGTTCATGATTTGCATACGCATAAATTTCTGTATTGAAAATGTTTCAAAAAAATGTCTTTGCTTGTTACAAACTATAAAATTGTTACCCACGGGCTTTAAGCTCACCCCCACTTTCTTCCCCATAAGCAGGTGATGAGCAAGGGATTTGAGTGGTCAAGGGCCAAGGCATCACTCCACTTTTAAAATGTTGTTGTATTTTAAGCTAATCTTGTAAACCAAGGCTTTAGTTGCAATTGAGAAATTATTGTTTTACAAAAGTTGTATTTTGGATTATATTGTAAGGTGACTCGAAATACCCACTAAAGCTTTGAAAAACACTCATTTTGATGCGAATGAAATATATATACATTATGTTTGTTTATGGCTTTTCAAGTTTCGACATTGCTATATTCAATCCTTTTCAGAAGGGTAGGAAATGTGTTCTGTATTCAAGGGAAAATCTGGAATGATCTAGGTAAAACTGGTAAAAAGTGCCTTCTTGGAAGTTGTAGATGATCTTTCTAGCTTTCCAACGATATAAAGTTTGTAAATTTTGGACCTCCAAGTCGAAAGATATGGTCCTTATGAGGGGAGATGCTCTGGAGAGTGTAGAAAGTGATTTAGAATCGTCTTAGTTTGACGATTCTATCGTCTTAGTTTGACTTTTCTATCATCTTAGTTTGACTTTTCTATCATCTTAGTTTGACGATTCTATCGTCTTAGTTTGACTTTTCTAACATCTTAGTTTGACAACTCTATCGTCTTAGTTTTGTTTCATCTTAGAATTGCTCCGTCTTAGTTTTTGCTCTGTCGTAGTTTTGTTTCGTATTAGTTTCTGCTTCGTCTTAGTTTCTGCTCCGTCTTAGTTTTATTTCGTCTTAGAATCTCTTCGTCTTAGTTTCTGCTCTGCCTTAGTTTTGTTTCGTCTTAGAATCTCTTTGTCTTAGTTTCTGCTCCGTCTTAGTTTTGTTTCGTCTTAGTTTCCGCTTTGTCTTAGTTTCCACTCCGTCTTAGTTTCTGCTTCGTCTTAGAATTTGTTTCGTATTAGAATTCGCTTCGTCTTAGTTTCTACTTCGTCTTAGAATTTGTTCCATCTTAGAATTCGCTTCGTCTTAGTTTCTGCTTCGTTTTAGTTTTTGCTTCGTTTTAGAATTCGCTTCGTCTTAGTTACTGTACATCATCTTAGTTTGACCTTCTGTTTCATCTTAATACCTTCTATTCCATTATTGATCCTTTTAAAGACTGAATCTCGCTTCGAGTTCGTTATGAAAGTTGTGGATCTAGAAATCTTCTTTCAAACCGTCCAAAAACGAAATCAATCCGACTTTTGTAAGGGGAGTTATAGCAGTTGCGACAAGATAGGTACAAATTGAATTGATGGTATAAACATGTTCGACTCTTTTGGGTATAACTTCCTCATCTGGCCTTTAATGAAGTGATTCTTGAAGCAACGGATTCCAAAAATCTTTGCCTATCTCTCCATGAAAAATTTGGTATCATTTGGAGTTGATTTGAATGAGTTTGATGGAGAGAAAATGAAGGGTCGATTGGGAGAGCATGATTGGGATATATTCATGTTTTAGCCTTCTATGTTTATTTTGAGCTGTAGAACTCCGATTCGAGATGATCCATGTTTCAAAAAAAACTGGAGACTTAGCTTCGGGTGTTTGACTGGTATAGGCACACTAACCGAGTGGAATAATGGCAAGTAACCCTATAGGGTAATAAGCACAAGGTTTATGACTCCGGTTGTTGGGCTCTGGAAACGGGGCCCAACAGACAAATGGCTTTATGCATGGGTGACATGTGTTATTGGATTAGCAACCCACATTGTCACGTGTTTTTGAAGCTTTTGTTTTATTCTTCGCCGAAATGTTCCAACACTAACAATGCTCTCTTCTCTCATCCATCACCGAAACGTTTGATACTTGATGCATACTTAGCAGTCTAGAGATTAGTCTGTATCATTTATCCTTGTTTTTCCCTCCATTCACCGAAAACTGTTCTTCAATCTCACTGCTGGAGTTTTCACTGGAAAGCAAGTAAGTGAGTTTTAATTTTCTGGTTTTGATAATTGTTTGTGTTGATGTTTTAATGGATGGAAATGGATGTATATTTGAGTTGTGTTGAGTGAGTAGTTACGGTGATATTAAGAAATGAAGGAAAAAAATGAAAAAAATGGGTGCAGTAGAGAGAGAGAGAGAGAGTAGAAAAATGGTGTTGTCGTATATAAGTTTTGTTTTTAATGTTTTGTGATTAATCTTGAATCTTGAGTTGTTTTAAAGTAAGTTGAAGTGGAATGGGAGTCGAAATGCAAAGATTATACATCAGAGATGATGGGGTAAGTGGACAGATAGAAAGTGCAGAAATTATTGTAAACAAAGGTTGAAGATGATGAACAGTAGTGAAAATTTTATGGTTTTGGTATTTGTAGCTAATCTTTCATTTTGAGTTGTTTTAGCATAAGATAAGTTGCATGGGTGTAAAAATGAAGAAGTAAATGTAAGGGTATAAGTTTGTGATAAGGGATTTAGTAGAAGAGAGGAAGAAGATGGAGAAGTGTTTCTGCAAAGAAAATCTGGAAGATTAACGTGTAAAAATCGTGATTCTACTGTAGAAGGTGGTAATGCATAATCAAGCTTTCTGATACTAAATAGTTATGACTCTTTTTGCTATAACTTTGTCATCCAATATCCAAATGACTTGAAACTTGAACCAATAGACTCCTAAGATATTGTTAGTTCTCTCCATAAAAAGTTAGAGCCGTCTGAATTGATTAGAAAAAGATTGATTGACTCAAAGTGAGGGTATGTACTGGAATTTTGTAAACTGGAGATATTATAGTGAACATGCTTCAATATTATAATTATATTTTTATCTATAGATTTCCAAATGAGATTATTCTTTATTCATATTAAACTTGAGACATAAGCCTACAACTTTCTTGAAAAAGTAAAATTTTAATTCTGTCTCTAAGACTTTCAAAATTGGCATGAAATTGAGGCTTGGCTTAGGCTGTAGTACTACCAGAGACAAAAATCATATCCTCTGGTTATTGAATAAGCTGTATTGATGTAGGCCGAATTAGATTGAGGTGTCTTCACTAAAGTTGTAGCTTATTCTCTTAGCTTTAAATTGGTATAAAGTTTGTAATTTTTGGATATTGGAATTGAGAGATATGGGTTGTAAAGCTTGAATGCATGATCATGCTTTAGCCAAAATTTCAAATGTACACAGTCTGTGGTATTTTGAGCATAACTCATGAATAATAAACCAAATTGTATGATCTTGGTATATGAACAATTTTCTATAAGAGAGTGTTACATAAATACATCATTTTCTTGATATTATTGATTATGCAAAGTTGACCCGAATGAGGTGCTTCTAGCAAAAGCTAGAATAGTAATTGAATGTATGAATTTTGAAACTTTTGAAGTATAATTGATGTTTACATCAGTTTAGTAAGAAATATACTGGAGAAATTGTCATGAACATGCATCATACATATTCAGTATACATAAATGAATTCTTAATCATGCACAATAGAGATTTGTATATGTGTTAAATGTTATAGAGGAACGCATAGAGTGACCACTTCTAGATATTGCCGGGACTTCGAGACAATAAATAATAGGGGAGCTTTTGTGAGTAATCTTAGATGGTCACACCTTACTTTGTTCTGCTTGTGGAATTTGATTTATGCTGAATGTGCTCTGAATACCAGACAATGATTGTCCAAGGCGTTTGATGCATGTTTTTACCATTGGAAGTGCTACTTACATGTGAAGAGGAATCCTTACAATCATCTTGCTTTGCCATAAGTGAATAGTAAGCCTTTACAAATCATATTCAAGGTGAAGAGCAACTCTCACAAAGTATATCCTAAGCAATTTCTCCAATTACAATAACTATACAACTTAAAAACTCCTTTTGCTCATACCAACAAACAAAGGCTTGATATGTGTTTTGCAAACTTGCATTATCTAACTTCTCAAGTCTTTTAACAGCTCTCTAATGTGCTCACCAACCTCCCATAACTTATATATGATCTATTTATAGTCAAAATTTCCTAAAATAACCATTATAATAGCTAGTAATAATAGTATTGATTGACTAATTTGATGAAAAACTCATGATACATTTTTTTCAAAAGACACTAGTTAACTACATTACCATACTAGTTGACTAGTATATCTAAAATCTTAATATTAATCATCCAAATCAATATATTAGTCAATCAAACTTCCTAAACAAGTTTTTCAAAACTTTTTATGTTTTTTTAAGCTTGAGTGTTGTCTTTGTTATTTATTTAAGTTTTCAAATTAACATAGTTAAGGCCTTGTCTGTTAGACTTTGAA
>JAOQMQ010000007.1:5322926-5333084 GCA_027563845.1 Erythroxylum subrotundum | reverse complement strand
ATCCACTAACCAAATAAGCATAGAAGTTGACTTCACATTACCTAGCCCTAATTTTCTTAAAATTGACAAAAGTATTAGATTAATACTTACACCTAAATCACATAAGCAATTTCTTGGATGTTTATTTGGATTGTTACAATGTTTAACTTGATTATGGTTTCTAAATCCATATTAGGGATTGTTTTTTAATTGTTTTGTTAAACTTTATTCTTGTTGAATTCAATACATTTATCAATGCTTTATGATAATTGTCGTGCTTATACTTGGAAATAAATCGAGAGAGTGAATCAAGTTACATGTGTTAAGGCATGCAACAATAGTTGGTAGCTTAATAGACCTGCAATTATTAGGTTAATTAACTATTAAAGAGAGATATTAATTGTGAATTTAATTATCTATAGGACTACTTCCAATCTAATTGAATAGTTAGGAATAGTTTTATGAATTGAGAGATTACAATTCTATGATTATCAAATTCAAATAGGGTTACTTGATTAGATCTCGAGAGAGGGTAATCAAAATGTTAGATATCTATGATCAAGCATAAGTTGAATAAACAAGAAAAAAGGAAAACAAAACAAGGATAGAATAATTCCTAAGTCTGTAAACTTTGCTTAACCTTATTTTTATTGGCATCTCGATTGTTTCCTTGTTTAGTTTTATTAGTTACTTTAGTTTCAATTATTTATTTTAACTCAATCAAATTATAGTTCCTTAGACCAAGTTCTATTCATATTGTTAAATGTCTTTTAGTCCTTAAAGAAATGACACCTTTGATACTACGAGATACGATCTCGTATACTTGCGATATTGAAAGTTTTATAAAACTTATTAACAAATTTTTGGCACCATTATCGAGGATTTATTTAGCATCTTATTCAATTTAACTTCATTTTATTTAAGGATGTAATACTTTTATTGTGTGAGTATAGATGCCTAACCAAATATATATATATATATATATATATATATATATATTTATGTATATAAAGTATGCAAGCAAAGTAAAAGACATATCCACATTAGACATCACAAAGCAAGAAAGAGAGATTCGAAGAGCTAAATGCCAAGAAGCCATAGAAAGAAAGATGGTAGAGGAAAGAAACCAAAAAGAATAAGAAAGGACCCTTATGGACTTCATAAGGACAGGGCTCAATGCCAATCATCAAGGAATTACATGACCATCAGTGCCAACGAATACCCTTTGAAATTAATCCAACACTATTGAACATGTTGTAGATCAACGTAAAATTTCATGGTTTGGCCAATGAGGATCCCAATACTCATCTGGCCAATTTCTTAGAGATTCGTGGTAAATTTCAGTATAATGAGATGTAAAAATATGTAGCCAAGATAAGGCTCTTCCCTTTTACACTCAAGGGTAGCGCTAAGGAGTGGTTTAATTCATTCAACCCAATGAACGTCACAATATAGGAGTAACTAGTGCAAGCCATTTTGGCCAAGTACTTTCCTCTTACAAAGACAACAAGGTTCATGTATCTTCTTATATCTTTTTAAAACGGGAAACGAGCTTTAACACTCTCGTGCCATAGGCCATGTACTTTTTATAAATTATTTTTTTGTTTGGACATGTATTGAGACATGGTCATATCTAAGGCCATATTATTTGGAGATACATGCATGGTCATATCTAAGGCCATATTATTTGGAGATTCTCTTCGCCATACGGTCTCTCTCCAGAACGTGTCTTCCTCTTCAAATAATGAAAGAAGAACACGAGTTGCCATAAAGTCATATGTTAGGTTGTGTTTAGCTAAAAATGGTACTGCTTTCTTCTTCCTCTTTTTTTTTTTTTTTTTAAATAAAAATCTTCTCCAATTCTTTATAAAGATCATGGTAAGTTTATCTTCACAATCACATAAGAGCATAACATAAAATGAATAAATCAAGGTAATTTAAGTAGGAAACGAAGCAAATACTAATATATATATCATATATCATATTTTCTTACTACATAAAACTTGGTCATAACCTCGTTCCTAATGTTATAAATGAAGATATCTTTCCTTTTGTCTATATTTGGTCACTCTCTAAAACTAAGCAGGTTGAGATGATGGGTTTGAATTAATCTATCTATTGGATACCCATCCCTTTGAGGGCATTATAGTATAAGATGTCGATCATGTTTCTTGTATCCAATAATATTTCTTTAAAATTGGAAATTAATAGGGTAACAATCATGGCATCTTTGCGGTGTTAATCAAGGACCTATTGTTTCATTTCTTAGAAGATAATTTCAGAGAATTTCATCCTTGATTAAGTCATTTTTTGACTATCTAATTTCAAAGACTTTTCATCCTTTTATCAAGTCATTTTTTGTCTATCCTTTCGTGAGACTTTCTTTCGTTTTTTATTTAAACTGTGTCTAATTGCCTCCAACGACTACGTGAATAACCCTTTTAAGTAAGGTGTACTTCTATATGTTAACCTGCAATATAGAGCAATACGAGGTGCAAATAATTTCATTATTAACAACTTAAGTTGATATGATTTTTTTTATTTTTTTTTTTGGCTTTATAGGCTAACCTTAAGTCATGAGTGGGTCTCCTGTCAGAATTCAGTTTTGACAAATCAATTTACATGTAAGATAAATATATAAAATGAGTTTGCATCTTGTATATTAAATTATTGTAGAGCTTGAAACATAAGCATCGTAATTTTGTAGTGTAAGAACGAAATGGCTTACAAGAAACACTTGTCTAGCCAGAGAATCTGTAAAGTGAAAGTGAAAGATGACCCAAAGACATGGAGGTATTGGATCTCTTTTATATAATGAAGCGGACAGCCCGAGATAAATATGCAAAAGTTGCGTGCTACTGCTTACCAAGGGAAAAGAAATGGCTCCCGTCGGTTTGCCTCCAGGTTTTAGATTTCATCCTACCGACGAAGAGCTTGTAAATTATTATCTGAAGCGCAAAATCAATGGGCAAGAAATCGAGCTTGACATCATTCCTGAAGTTGATCTTTACAAATGTGAGCCTTGGGAGTTGGCAGGTCTCCTCCTCATCACTTCTATTATTTCATGTTCTTTCTATCAAATTCCTTATATGTAATACATTAAATAAAGGTCGCTTTGCATATAAATAGAGAACTTGTGATTTGCTTATATGATATCTCTAAATGACATGATGAGAGTATAATATTTATGGTTTTTGCAGAGAAATCATTCTTGCCAAGTAGGGATCCAGAATGGTACTTCTTTGGACCTCGAGACAGGAAATATCCTAATGGATTTAGAACCAATAGAGCAACGAGAGCTGGATACTGGAAGTCTACAGGTAAAGACAGAAGGGTAATGAGCCAGAATAGAGCCATTGGAATGAAGAAGACATTAGTGTACTACAGAGGCAGAGCTCCTCAAGGCATTAGGACCGACTGGGTTATGCACGAATATCGTCTTGATGACAAGGAGTGCGAAGACACTTCGGGCATTCAGGTAGTTCGTGCATTGTGCAGTTAATGTTTGTATAGATCTGATTATTCATGCGATGTTATATATATGCTTAAACGCAGCAGATGGTCTCGCTTGAACTCGGATTGTTTAGAATTCGAAATGGTTATATATATCTATAACATAAATGCAACACCACATCTAACCTTAGCGTCAATATGTTTCCATGTTAATTTCAAGTTTCAATAAGTGAGAAGATGGTTAAAGCATGATATAACGGATAGTAGTTTTTCACTTTTCTCTATTTTTTGGCCCTCAGTGTGTGAAACCACTCTTTCTTTTTACTATTTATATAAATAAATTTGAAACTTTTCAGAAAGTCTCGTATGCAGTTTCTATGCATTAGATTTCTTTTTCTAGTTTTGCTTTTATCCAAAATATACGCAAATTTTCCTTTGGTTGACTTGGAAAGCTTGTCCTCATACTTCAGCTAGCTACCAGGAAAAAGATTTTATTTTGTTTTTTGTTGTGCCCAGTGGCTCCTTTACAGCAAAAGTATAGTAAGGTATTATTTCATGTGCCTTGCCGATAATTTGCAGTCTATTGCTTGCATTCCACACACACACACACAGAGGGAGGGAGGGAGATAGAGAAGAATGATATATCATGCGTGTTACTGTTAAGCTAAAAAGCTTCAAAGTGCATGGGATTGCATGGAAAGTTAGGAGAATTAGGGCTTTTTTTTTCTTTTTTCTTTTTTACCATTTATCTGGCCTACTTTGCTTTAAATATTTTATGCTATATTTTGCTTACTTACAAATCTCTGACATATTCGTTACTTCAACTGTGTTAGATCTGTAGTTTCACAAAGTGTTGGCTCCATCACTTTGGTTTCTCTAATGAGACAAAAGTAATATCTTCGCATGACATGATTCAAGCTATGCCTTCTTTTACCATTATTTGTTTTATACTTTTTTCATGATTCATTTCATCTTCTTTTAGTTCACAAGTCTAGATTCTATTACTAATAAATTGCTTAAAGATTAAACTAACACAAAAGTAGAACCCCCACATGACTTTCAAGGTGTAAGAAGGTGCCTGTTGCTTTTTGCTTTATTCCAAACTGCAAATTGAGCCAAAGGACATCCAACATTCTAATGACAAGTTATAAATTCAGGATGAGTTGAGGACCCTTTTTTGATGTAACTTGACTCTCGTAAACATATATATTTCATGTTTTGCTTTTGACGTTACTATTATATACAGAAAATGCCTTTGGTGGGTAATGGTTTTAGATCTTGGTATCACCAATACAGATATAGCCGACGACATGCATTAAGAATGTCAGTTGGCAAATGATTGCATCCCTTTGTTACGTGGTGATGAAAGTATATATGTAGAATCGCAAATACAATGGAACGAAAAGAAAGTAGTCTGAATTGATGAATTTTATAGTTCTTTGACTGTCTTATAATCGAAGAGGAAGTAACTTTCAGGTTAAAGGATTGAAGCATGCCAAATTTGTCACAATTATTTAGATGGCAAAATCAGCCACAATAGTTGACTGTTTTAATACAGATAATCATCTAGATCCTGAACAAAAGATTTGTCTTCGAACTTTTCTGATCTTTCTCTCCTCATGCTAAGACATTGTCTTATACTACCCAAGACAGTTATGATTGTGACAAAATGGAAATGTTTTGGTTATAACTTGCAGGATTCTTATGCATTATGTCGAGTGTTCAAGAAAAACGGGATGTACTCTGAAATTGAAGACCCGCAAAACCTATGTAGTATATCATTAATGGAGAGCCCACAAGGAGCAGTGAATGATGAGACCATGTCACCAGATGTCCCAGTTGCATCATCGTCTTGCATGGACGATGGAGACAAAGATGATTCATGGATGCAGTTCATAACTGATGACCCATGGTGCTCTTCTAACGCTGCCATGGCTGGAGAAGAAATTTCACATCTGACGAGTTCTTTCGCAGACTAGACACTTAAATCAAGTTGTTTGGTGGTGAATAACACAAGTTGGGTGCGATTTTTTTCTGTCTTGAAATAAGGCATAAAAATGGAAATATCTGTAAAAGCTGTTAGTTACAACCTTGGAGGTTTATCAATTAGATCAGTTGATATTCTGTGATGGATTGGTGGGATGGCCTTACAAAAGCCACGTCAAATGACTTGATAATTTTTGTTTTTGTACCTCTTCTTGAGGTCATATCTACGTTATTAATGGAATAAAATTATGACATTTGTTCTTGGTTCTTTTAATTAACTAATATTTCCCTCCAGTCCCGTTTTAACCATCATATTTAATTAATAATTAATAATATATTGATTATTTTAATAATATGAATTTAAGTTTTATTAAAATTTTATTTTATTATGTTAAAACAAATAAATAAGCTTATTAGTATGTTATAATAACTTGTAATTATGTATAAATATTTCTATTTATACTCATTTTTATCTATAATAACTACTTGTACAAATATGAATTTATGAATTATTTATTAATAATGATAATTATTAAGCATACATTAAGTTAAATGAGCTAGTGAGAAACATAAAAGGAATTAGTTAGTATATGAACGACTTGAGATGATAATCCAAATCAATCAGTATTGGTCAATGTTGCTAATACCATATTGGACTTGGTATCAGATTGTGCTCTGATACGATACTGTACTAGTATCCGTCAATACTAGATATTGTTGCGGATAATTTTTTAAATTTATGAAATAGTTCCTGAATTTTTTAGAAATTATAAAATAGTCTATTGTTATAATGTACAGTTGTACTATATACTTTATAAGTTTACATCAACTTTGTTTCTAAAACTCATAATAAGAAATAATAACCACAATTAATATGAAATAACAATAATTTTCAAATATTTCATATATAAATAATAAACACAATTAATGTAAAAAAAGACAATTATCATAATATAAATATAAAATTAAGAATAATATAGAGTATTTAAAATATAACAATTTCTTCATATAATATTTACATCAAAAGTTCAAAATATCAAATAAAAATAATAATAAATATCCTTAACTTTCAAACTATTACAATTTACCATAAGAATTCGTGATGAGGAGTCAATCAAGTGAAAGTGAAACCTGTAACAAAAATATTTACAATTACATTATATATATAGAATTTAACATATACGTCAAATATAAGTAAAATTAAAAGAAGAGGAAAAACAAAAACTTAAAACTTCATTCAATCGTTTACGGGAGGATACTCGTTATAACTACATTGACTCCAATTATTATTTGGTACAAAATCTGCATCATTATTATCATTCAAATTCAATCCATCAAATGACATGCCAATGCTTTCCCATCCAAGATTATCTTCCAAGTCATTCACATCTATCAAATCCGGTTCCTCAGAAACCCAATCAGCTAAAAGATCGATATTATCAATAGATATTGGATCTGTTGAACTACTTGTGCTATTAAGACTCCTAGTAAACAATAAATTTTAATTATTAGAGCATTATAAGAAATTATATCAAAATTAATAATGATAATAACATACCTTTCTCGAAGCTTTAAATTGTAACAATACCAAGTCATTCAATCTCTTGTGTTCCAATCTATTCATTTTCTTGGAACGGATGAATTCAAATATACTCCAATTTCGTTCACAACCTGTTGCACTCACATATTGACTTAAAATCAGAATTCCAACATTTGCAATTCTAGAGCATCACTTCCGAATTGATCCCACCAAGAAAATGTAAATCGTAAGATAACAAAAGTAGCGTTACAAGCAAAATAAAATGATAATTAATTTCTAACAAATAAGAAAAAAGAAACAACTACTACCTGGAGAAAGTTTTGCTCTTTGTCGAATAGCAATCAGCAATCCAAAATCCCCAGAAGATAACTTATAAAGCTCTATTTGTGAGCTTAAAAGATCTTGCATCACTTCGTGTCCAACAATTGTTGTAATAGTGAATAGCATTCTTCTACTAACTTCAGCTTTCTTTGGAAAATCCGGTCTGAAATATACACTAGGATTCAACTATGCCCCAGTTGTAAACAAAGGAGAAGAAAGATGTCTTTCCCATCTCTCATTGATGATTGAAAGATACGGTCTATACAAAGAAGGCCTATGTTTCAGATTGGCCTTGATTGCTTCCTTTGCTATTTCCATAGCATCCAAAAAATAATCTATTGTTGGCTTTTCTTCACTATCAGCCAAGCGAAGCACACTTACCAAAGGCTCACAAACTCGGATAACAAATTAAAATTGAGACCAAAATTATCTATCTTCTAGTATAATGCTGGAAACCTCCAATCTAGCATTATACCTAGCATGCTAAAAAGCAATGTAACATCCCATTTTTTCCATGTTAAGGGTTAGAACTCTAGAATGAGATAATATTGAAAAAAATTAGGAATTGCATTTCATGCTCATGCATAATATTAACATACACATACGTGAATTTGATTTTTTTGTATATGTTACAATGATTATCTATGCACTCATTTGACATTTTCCAGGTATAAATGATTTTTAAGTGATTATGATGTGAATAGTGAATAATTTGTCTTGAAAATTGATTTGGCAAGTATAATTATTGATTTAGAATTTTTGGTAAAAATTTGGAAAATTTTCTGAAATTATGAGTATTTTTGAACTAGAAAAAATGTCAAGTGGCAAGATAATTGATTTATGATAGTAGAAATAAGTCTCAAACGAAAGTTGAAATATTTGGCAAATAGTATTAGGATTTGTTGAGAATATGACCTTGAAAATTGAGTGACAATTGGAATAGAAATTGGAGACAAATAGATTAGTTATTAAAGAGAACCATAAGGTGGTGACATGTGGCAAGTGACACTCACCCACGATTCTTTTAACATTGAAAGACCATTTTAATTGTTTTATTTCTTGCTACACACTCACCCACGATTCTTTTAACATTGAAAGACCATTTTAATTGTTTTATTTCTTGCTTTCTTCTTCTTCATCTTTCTCATTTTCTTCACTCAAGACCATCTCACTCTCACCCTCATCTCATTGAGTTCTTGCTATTCTTCACCTTGTTTCTTCAAGATCTTTTCTATCTCTTCTTCTTGTTACTAAAAAACTAATCCACCCACCCCCATGTTGATGATCGTGTGAACCACGTAAAGCTAGACTTCACGTGATTTTGAAGAGTTTGGAGTTTTACCAAGTAAGTATCATATGGTTCTTTATAATTTGTTGAATAAAATATGTATAATGATAGTTAGAGGTTAAATGATCATAAAATGGTGTTTTATATATGTTGGAACATGAGTAAAAAAATGAATACATTGGTGTCTTATTTTGTGTTTATGATGATTAATATTTCATAAGTTATTGTAGAGATGAGTTTGAAATAGAAAAATCATTGAAAATGGTGTAGGAAATGGGTGCAGAAAAATTTGATAGGTAAATGGATGTTTTATATTCTTTTTTCAATGTTTATTAACGTGGATCTCTTTGGGTGGTTTGGAGATGAACAAAAATGAGTCTAGAGCTAGGAAAAAGAAGTAATGCGGTGTCTTGAAATGGAAAGAATTAAGGTGATAGTTAGAAGTGAAATGAATTTGAGATTGGAGTTGAGCATGTTCATAAATTTAATGATGAATATATATGTACGTGGATGTTCTGTTTTTGGTATCATGATCAAACATAGAATATGAATTGTTTGTGATTGAAATTGAGCTTAAATGGAAGTAGGAATGATGAGGAAATAATGAGGACATAAGCTAGAAATGATAGACTAAGCAAAAGGGATGAACTAGGATGAAAATGATAATGAAGTGTGCTGGAATATGTTAGATGGAGTGTTTTCGTTGAACATGCATCTGTATGTTAGCCATATCTTGATCTGTACATATCCAAATGAGATTATTTTAAGTTTAGATTGAACTAGACACATATGGATATATTTTTCATAAAGGAATGGAATTTTAATTCTGTCTTTAAGAGTTTCAAAATTTAGCTTGAAGTTGAGTACAGTGCACTGTCATGATTGGGGAATAGTCTGTCGTATTTTAGGTATAACTTGTAGAATACTGACCCAAACTGTAAGAAATTGGTTTCATTAGAAACTTATACATAAATAAACATTTATTTGGAAGAATTTATTCCTAAATACCTCATTTTATTTGTCAAAATGGCCATGGCCATGAAAGATTGATCCGAAAATCTGTTTTGAGAAAAGTTGGATTAATGCTTGAATAAGGGATCATTAGGTAGTGCACGATCGTGACAGAGAGGAAACATCAGAGAGTTGCACAATCATGCACAAGAACGATCATGATAGAGAGGAAACACCAAGAAGTTGCACGATCGTGATAGAGAAGGTGCACTGCTGTTTGACAACTTTCAACAGTCATCACTCTTTTGATCATAACTCCTTCTCCGGACCTACGATTGACTTGAAATTTAAACAACAAGTTCCTCACACATTTTCCTTCCTCTACACCAAATTTCATTGTCACATGAATTCACTAGGAAATGATTGGTAAATGGTTGATTGATGAACTTTGGAAAATCAACTTTCACAAGATATGATATATGAATGATATTAAGATGTAAATTAAGGAAATATACCCGGGATTGTCATTGAGCAAGCATTATATATGTCACATATATATATATATATATATATATATATATATATATATATATGTATGTATTTATATGATTGAGTATTTATGAAAATGTGCACATTATTA
>JAOQMQ010000007.1:5304543-5318484 GCA_027563845.1 Erythroxylum subrotundum | reverse complement strand
CTAAATTAATACTAACCAAAAGACAATACAAATTGCAATTACTTTAAACAAACCTAGTTAATAAGGAAAAAGGGATCAGTATCTAACAGTTGTGTACACTCTACTTCTTTATCATCTTCTACTTCGTTCAATATATGTACTGGCAAATATCGACTGATATGTGTTGTACCAATCCAAAAATAGCATCACATATCGATCAAAAATAGTACTAAAACTAATAGTATTGTATCAATTTTTGGTACCAACCATATCCTAAATACCATTTAAATACTAGTAAAAGTAATAGTACTAATATCATTTAAGTACTACTAAAACTAATAATATCATATCAATGGAGTCACTCAGTTGGAAGGTTTTATGAAACTCATTAGTAACTGTTGGAGATCAGAGGTGCAGGGATATAAGTCATATCAATTGATGTAGAAGCTCAAAATTGTCAAAAGAACCATCAAACAATTTGTTAAAAGGAAGAATCAAAGCCTTGGTGACATTAAGCTAAAATTGGATGAAGTCACAAGATGCCTGTTATAAGAATCCTCACAATTCTAAACTAAGGAATAATGAAATTCAAAGGTTGAAAGAATACTGGGAGGGGCTAAAATTCACAATGATACTTTAAGATAGAAAGCTAGAATGAATTGGCTAAGGGATGGGGATTCTAACACAAAATTGTTCCATGCCTCTCTCGTTTCCAGAAGAAAGACAAATACAATTTCTGAATTGAAAGCCAATCGGGGAAATGTGATCTCAAATTAGCATGATCTGATCAGTTTCATCAGGGAATATTTTTAGCAGCTAATGGGAAATGCAGACAGTCAACATAAGGACTTTAAAGTAAAAAATGTGCTCAATTTTTCACCTAACCAAGCTCAACATGATTTGCTCATTGTCCCTTTTACCTCTTAAAAAGTCAAGGAAGTGCTGTTTGGCCTCAATCCTTCCAAATCTCCTGGTTCAGATGGTTTCACAACTATGTTTTTTTACAAAACTCAGGACATCACTGGCACTCCTTTTACTGATGCATTTTTGGAGTTTTTCTCCTCTACTAAGATGCTTAAAGAAGTTAACCATACATTCATATGCCTCATTCCCATGAATAAAATTCTTCTATATCTGAATTCCAACATATCTCCTGCTACACCTTGTTATTAAAGTAATTGCAAAACTTGTTACTTCAAGCCTAAAAACAATTTTGACAGAAGTGATTAAAATAGCCCAATGGGCATTCTTACCTGAGAGAAATATTAGTGACAACATACTCATCCTCTAGGAGTTGTTGAGGAAATATAAATCAAGTAAGAACATTAACAATTGCTTATTGAAATTTGGTTTTTTTAAGGCGTATGACACCAATAATTGGCATTATTTGCAAGAATGTTTGGATGTCGTTGTTCTGCTATTGATTTTTAGAAATTAGGTTGCACAATTTTTCCAAACCACTTCACTCAATATTTTTCTGAATGGTATTCCTTTAACACCTTTTAGAAATGAAACAGGCATCAGACAAGGGGACCCCCTATCCTCTTACTTATTCACCTTAGCAATGGAAGGGGTATCTTGACTTATATCCATACTAGTTGATTGCAATCACAGATATCAATATCATCACAAATGTAGACCCATTAAACTATCCCATTTGATATATGTAGATGACTTAATACTTCTAGGCAGTGATGATAATCATTCAAACATAATGTTACTGAATATGTTGTAGATGTTCTCAGATTGGTTTGGACTTAAGGTGAATGTGGAGAAAAGTGGATTGTATCTCTCCTAGAATGTCAGAAACCAAGAACAGATTAGTAGTATGGTTGGTTTTACATTACAATCTCTTCCATTGAAAAATGTGGTAGTTCTTATTACTACCAATAAGCCCAAATTTTTAGACTTCGTTCCTTTTATTGAGAAGATCAAAGCAATAATTAATGCTTGTCAATATAAGTTTCTATCCATTACAGCTAAATTGACTCTAATCAACTTACTTTTGAGCAGTTTGCACATCCACTAGTCTACACATAAGGTACTACTGAAGAGGATCAATAAGGAGATTGATAGAGTATTAAAAGCATTCTTATGGTCTGGGAAAACAGAAAAATTCAAGTAGGCTAAAGTGAAATG
Source organism: Erythroxylum subrotundum (assembly GCA_027563845.1). Taxonomy (NCBI): domain Eukaryota; kingdom Viridiplantae; phylum Streptophyta; class Magnoliopsida; order Malpighiales; family Erythroxylaceae; genus Erythroxylum; species Erythroxylum subrotundum. The sequence goes on along the minus strand of JAOQMQ010000007.1, from coordinate 5,316,366 downwards.
GTGTGACATCACTATATTAAAGAGGCAAGGAGGACTAAGGATCATCTCAATTACACAAATGAAAAAATCTTTACTTTATAAGTATAATAGGTGTGGATCCCTCGTGGAGTTAGTGAACTATTATAAGTTGTCTAAGGCCTAAAGGATAATTAAACTGGAAAAAAAACTAAACAGAAAAGTAAATACGTGAATATGGAATGATAGAAACAAGAATTCTATATTAAGCAAGGAAATTAAATTGAGCACTACCAATTTGACAATTGAAAATCAACCAATAAGAATTGACCGATTATGAAGGAGGGGGATTTATCCTATCATCAATGCTAATCTAGTCACTTATGTGCTAATATGGCGTCTGTTCTACATTATCAAGGGGTGGATTACTCTCTCTCAAGTTATAATCACTAAGCCCTAATTGATAATCCCTAATTAAGTTGAGTAACTGAAAATGTAATCTCTCAATTAACGATCAGCCCACAACCTAATTAGTTCTTAAGTGTTCTAATGAACAACTGGCTCCTCACAAGAGATCTCTTTCAGTACAAATTACCGATTTGATTAATAACGTGGTCTATCTAGTCGCTTAACTCATTAATCCAACCCAATCATTTTTATTCATTTCACCCTCTCAGTTTATTACCGAAACATACAAGCACTGTAATTAATCACAACACCCAATCAATTAACACAAAAGATAACTAGATTAACATTAAATCAATTCAAAATCTTTAAAGAGTTTAGAACATCATCCAATCCAAATCCATCATCATCACATTCATCTTATACATTCAAAAATAATAATAACAAGATGAAATGGAAATGTCACTTGAAAAGGATTGGGATGGCCCGAGAATGTAGCAGTTGCAGCAACCCACTCCTCTCTCTCCTCTTCTTACTCTTCTCCCTTCTTTCTTGAAAGTTTTTCAAATGTAGAAAATGTAGGCTCTCTTAAGGTTCCATCCTAATGCCTTTTATACTCATTTCTATTTAAGGCAACCCTAAGGATTTTTTCAGTTTTGAAAGGTTTAAAAAGTCCTTCGAAAACTCAAGTCGGGACGTCTATCCACTTTTTATCCGGTAGGCCACGGTCGTGGCTTCACATGGTTGGTTCTATCAAGATTGTGGCTTACTGGCCATGATCGTGGCCCTAGGTCCAGCTCCAGGCTTTCTTTGAATCTTCTTTGTTCTTCTATATTTGCCCTAAAACACTAGCAAACACATCAAAGTACCTCAAAAACATAAAATTGAAGCTCAAACGCGTGCTCTAACCCATAAAACACTTAAAATGTATCTAACTGACTAATACAATTCTAACTTAAACACACACTAAAAAATCAAATTAACAACTAAACACACACCAAACTACCCACTAAAATATGATGCAATCTATAACTATCTAATATGCTTAGCTTGAGAGACATGATTTATCCTCATATTAAGCATTGGTTGGGAGATGGAGAGGATATATGGTTCTAGTTTGATAACTGAACCAATTTCAATCCACTCATTTATAGGGCAGAATTAGCTCAACTCAGAAAGAAAATTCCTTTTAATGTTAGAGTCTCCTCTTTTATCCAAAATGGAGCTTAGGTTGGAAACTTCAAAGGATTTTCTTTGCTTGCAAATTTCTTGCCAAACATCCCTAAAGAGTTGAGGAAGAACAATATTGTTTAGAATTTATATTCCATAGGTATTTTTAATAATAGCTCTTGCCATAAGATGCTCATAAACCATGAAGAAGTGGTTCATTGGTCTGAAATGCCTTATAAACATTCTTTAAATCCCAAAGCTATGATTTAAGGTTTATAACCTTATAGGTATCCTTTGTAAGCAAGTCAATGAAAGCAAGAATCATCTATAGTTTGAATGTAGCTATACCAAAGTAATTTGGAGCATCATTGTGTTTATACCACACCTATCTATCTATACATTTGAATGGAGGGAGACATTGGATCTGGTCATAGGGTGGACTAAACGTGGTCAAGTGGATAGTTTGCTTATAAAAATAGCCTTTACCACTTTCATCTATTCCATATGAAGGGAAAGGAACAGAAGAATATATAAGGTTGTTGAAGAAAGCAAACATCGGCTAGCAGACCAGATTATGAATTGGATTCAAGCAACCTTCATTGCAAATTACAAACAAAGCTCAATTTGTTAAGTAGTGAGAAGGCATTAGATGCTATAATGCTATCTATTGTATTTACTTTTTTTGTTAATGTAAATTAGGTGGTTTTATAGATTGAAAATAAATTGTATATTGTAAAATTTAAATTATTGAATAAAATTTAATTTAAATTAAGATTTTTACTATTAATTAATTTTTTATAAAATATAATTAATATATATTCATTTATGTTCATAAATTTGTAATTATAATTATGATAATATTATTTTTATTGTCAAAATTAATAATTATTATACTAAAAATTAAATATAAAATTCCTTTTTCTTTGATGGTGTCTATATTACTTTTAATTCAACTGCAGTTGTTACTTTTTATTTATATGATTTAGATCCTTATATTTAGTATCCATTTGATTATATTAATAATATAATTTTACTTTAAATTTTTATTTAAGTAATGATTATAATATTTTATCATTAGCATTATTATTTATTTTATACATATACTGAGGAAAATTGAGTGAAAATTAAGTTTTTCATAATTAGACTTTTTTTCATAAATTACAATTTAAATTAATTTAAATTTACTAAAATTTTGTACTTTTAATTATGTACATGTTTTGAAGATAAAAATGTTAATAAAGTAGTTCTACTTCTACGTCTTTTAATAAGGTGTACATGGAATTATGTGATGATTAAATTATATGACACAATATATTAAGGAACTATTTTGTAATTTTAAAAAATTCAAAGACTACTTTATAATTTTAAAAAATTACCCAAAATGGAATCTAGAATTAATTGCTACTAATACCGTACTGTATTATAATCAAATCTAATACTGGTACTAATACGATATTCATAACATTGCTCTTATCTCATCTACAAGTTTCCTCCTTGTTAACATAGTGCATCGTAACACTACACAAAATAACTAGACTAAAAATTATAGCTACTAATTATTGTCTCCTCCTACTCTAATCCTTTTTCTTCTTATTTCATGAAGACAATTGAGTGTGAATCTCAAGAAGACGACTCAAATATTGTCCTTTCGATTTAATTGAGCTCTTTCGCTTCCAAATTGTACCTAAAACTAAATGTGAACTAAAATGAATGTCTTAAGCATTTCATAACTTTAATCACTAAATCTTATGGAATAAATGTATAATCAATTAAGCACCTAATCATTTCATTTCTTCATCACTAGAATTCACATGCATAATCATAAATCAAAAGACTTTTCAAGATTGTAATGTGGACAAGAATAAGGTGAGATGTATTTAGATAGTGTAGTGCAAAAGCCATCAAAGTTAGTGTAGCAAAAGTAACATTCAATGCAACGTCAAGTGCAAAAACTAGCATTCACTCAGCATTGGGTACCATCATTTATGATGAATGCAAAAACTATGTTTCATAGCTCAAATTCAAGCTATCACACTACAAACCACATGAAGCATAAATCACTTAAAAGGGACCACCCATAAAAATCGATGATAATGATATATTGAAACTATAAGGAGTGAACCTTCAAAAAACATCTACCTTATATGCAACATACTCAAATCACCCATTCCATACAATTTTGAGAGGAGAAACTAATAATGAATAACTTTAGAGAAACAAATGCATTTCCTCCTTCATACTTTTATTTAAACATATTTTTTCTTTTCCTTTTTCGTTTTTCCCTTTTTCTTTCCTTTATTTGTTGTTCTCTTTTCTCTTTCTTTTTTTTCATTTAAGAATTGACAAAATCTACATCAACCTTAGAATCTATTGATAAGACAAAAAATGACATTTCAATGATTATAACCAACCCGCATATATGCACACTCCCACACTTATACTTTTGTGCATCCACAATTTTCCACAATCAACAATGTTCAACTAGCTTTGAGGCTTGGGTAGGACATTTGGTTAGGTTTAAAGCATGTAATGTGGTTAGCATAAAAAGAAAGGTTAATAAAGCTCAAAGGGGCTTAACAAAGGGAAAATTCATATCAAGGGATAGGCTATTTGGCTAATGTAGTTTATAAAAAGAAAGAATGCCTATATCATTTCCATGTTAATGCATGTGATAATAATGTAGTTTTGAACAGAGAATCAAAACAAAGTCAAGATGTACATGTCGTGAAGGTCACACACAAATAAAAGACAATGAGACTAATTGTAATAGAATATTGCACATGGCCATATCATTGAGAATTCATGAATTGCATTTCATTCACATGCATTTCATTAGCATACAAACATGAATTATGAATTAGTACACATTGCAAAGATATTATATGTACTCAATTGACATATTCCGAGGTATGAAAGGTTTAAAATGATCATAATGTGAATTGTGTATTGTTTATGTCTTAAATTTTGGTTTGGAGGACTATAATTAGTAAACTTGGAATTTATTGTTACAATTGGAAAATTGATGAATTAAAATGTATATTTGGTCTAGGAAAAATGCCAAGTGGTAAGTCAAATTAACACATGGAAAATTAGGATGACTAAGCCTATGAATAAGTGACATTTGGCATATATAAATAAGTGACATTTGGCATAGGTAATTAATTGACAAATGGTTGCAATGAATGAGGAACAAATGAACTAATAACTAGGTGAAATTTGGTGGCTTATGAAGAGGATAAGTGGCTAGCATGCTTAAGGACACATGTTAATCTAAGGTAATGACACCTAGCACGTAGTTGAACTAAACAAATGCTAGAAAAGTTTTTGTTGTGTTTCATCTTCATTCTTCACTCTCTCCATCAAAACCTGCATTCATCTCATAGTTATGCATTTTTGGTTTAAGTCTTGCTAAATGGCTACACCAAAATCCATGCTTTTATCCTCATAAAGTTAGGTAAAGAATCAGAACATACTTGTTCTCGTTATAGTCTTTGATCCCAACCGAAAACCATCCAATTCCCACCTTGAATTTATGATGATTCTGCATGTATGGAAAGTTGAATTAGTTTGATATTTAAGGTGGAAATTTGAGCTAGAAAAGTAAGTGAAAGATCGATCTTTATGGCATGTTATAATAGAAGGATTATGATGATTGGATTGGGATAAATTGTATATGATGTTGATGATGAAGCGTGCTGGAAAATGATGCATGAATTGGATACTATTATGCTTTTTTCTTGACGTATAAAAACCGTGGGTTCTAGTTTTTTTTATGGATGAATTAGATTGAGATTTGAAGTATAAATGAAGGTGGATTCATGGTAAAGATAGGTGTTATTGAAGTGTTCTTGAATATGGAAAATTAGAGCTATAGGTGTGTTTGTAAAAAGTGACAGTTAATGTCACAAGTGAGCAGAATTTTGTAAGCCTTAGTGTAACCAATAAGGAAGTTAAATTAACCTAAAATGAAGTAACCTTAAAGGACATGAAATCTGGAAATTTTCAGGTGTTAGTGATGTCTCTAAGCTTGTAAAATTTGTGAAGTATTGAAGGTAGTAAAGTTACACACATTGGTGATGTTGATGACATTTTCTGGAATTTTAATTTAAGCCTTGTGTACATGTCGAACTAGCTGAGACATTGGCCCCCGAATTTTATTTATTTATTAAGCATGATTTAAAATTAATTTTGAGGTCTTGATAGATTAATTTTTTTTGGAGTTAATTAATTATGTCAAAGTTAGTAGGATTTATTTCAAGGGTTAGTTAAATTAAAGTATTAAGGTAGTAAGAATGTTCAAGGGTATTTTTGGAAGATCACTTAAAGGTATAAGACCATAAGCTTATAAGGAAGGGCAAAATGGACAATTTAGACTCATTAACGGCATAAAAGGAAGAAGAAAAGAGTGTCTTGCATTTTAAGAAGGGAAAAACGTGAATTTAGAGAGAAGAACAAAAATAGAAGAGAGAAAGAAGAGAGTTTCGGTGAAGAGAGAAAAGGAGAGAAAATATGCTAGGTTTCAATTTTTCTTAGCCTTTAAGAGAGATTTTGAGGTTGTTCAAGAAGGGAAAAAGAAAGAGGAAGATTAGAGCTTCCTTTAGAGCCAAGAAACTATTCATTTGGTGAAGATTCAAGGTAAGGTCTTACTTGATCTTTTGGATTTTTGGAAGGGTTTTGGTTCAAGAAGTTTAGAAAATGCATGGGTTTAAGTATTCTAGAATCAATTTTAGTGATTTTGCATTGCGAGAATTTCGATTGGATTCCTATTGAATGGGGTTTTGCCATTATTGAAGGAAATCAAAAAAGGCAAGAGAAACAAGAGGAGAGGCATCTTAAGCAAGTATTAAGCAAGGAAATCAAGGTGGGTACATGATTATTATAGAGTAAATAAGCCACTAATGTTTTCTTTGAATCAAAGAAGTTTAATGGTTTAAATTGCATCATAAATATTGCATTTATTTCTTCTTAAATGAATTGAGAAATTGCTACATGTTTGGTATATGAATTCTGTGAATGATTTATTAAATGAAAAATGGAAACGATTTTGAAAGGGTATCAAGTTTATGAAATCAAGTTTCAAAAATGTGCCATTTTGGGCAATACGTTTACAAGATGTGAAATGCATGATTATGTGGGTTTGTGGTGGTCTCCTAAATTAAGTCAAGTGCACTTTGACAAAATGCTTCTCCCGCCTGCCCGCTAGTGGCATGGAGCTCCTTTATAGACTCCCCTAAGTTCACGGCTATGCAAAACCATTATATGGGATTGCGATAGTACGTTTTGTTCACAACTACAAAAGACCCTTATGAAAAATGTGTAGTACGTTTTGTTTTGGAACCACCCAAACCATTCTGATGTGCTTATGTGCTTATGATATGTGACAAGTTTGATGCATTCATGTTTTGTAGTTTGTGAATTTGACTATGCTGGACTTCACTTCCGGAGCCCAGCATTCGGAGCCATAAACTGAAACAATACTTGTCCTTGGCCCTATTGAACTTGTTTAGGGACAAAGGGCATAACATTCTCTATAGACGTCGAATTAAACCATTCCTTAGACTGTTCGAAAGAAGACTTCGAGATCTACAACTTTCATGAAGACCTTGAAGATAGATTCTATCATCTGGAGGGTCAAAATTAGATCAAACGATTCAAGATGAATAGTGCATAGAAGAAGAGGAAGGTCAACTATAGAGGAAGCAGAAAACAGATGAAGCCAAAAAACAGACGAATGGGAAAAGCAGACGAAGCCAAAAAGTAGACGAATGGGAAAAGTAGACAAAGCCAAAAAGCAAACGAATGGGAAAAGTAGATGAAGCCAAAAAGCAGACAAATAGGAAAAGCAGACGAAGCCAAAAAGCAAACGAATGGGAAAAGTAGACGAATGAAGTCAACTTAAGACGAAGGAAAGTCAACTTAAGACGAAGCAGAGTCAACTTAAGACGAAGCAAAGTCAACTTCAGGCGATGCAACTTTTAAGACGAAGCAGAGTCAACTTAAGATGAAGCACAGTCAACTTAAGACGATGCAACTCTTGAAACGAAGCAGAGTCATCTTAAGACAAAGCAAAGTCAACTTAAGATGGTGAAACTCTTAAGATGAAACAGAGTCAACTTAAGACTAAGCAAAGTCGACTTAAGACGATGCAACTCTTAAGATTATATGACGTCATCACAAACGATACGTCTCTATAGACGATACATCCTTACAGACGATATGACGTCATCACGGATGATACGTCTTTACAGACGATACATCTTACAGACGATATGACGTCATCACAGATGATATGACATCATCACAGATGATACGTCTTTACAGACGATACATCTTTACAAAAACAAATGATACGACTATGCTCCTGAGCATCTCCTCTTATAAGGACTATGACTTTCAACTCCGATGTCCAAAAATTTCTTACTATGTATCGTTGGAAAGCTAGAAAGATAAGCTACAACTTTTCAGAAGACAACTTTAACTGATTTCGCCTCCATTAGTCAAGTTTTTCCCTAGAAGTCGGCACACAATTTCTATACCTAAGAAAGACTTGGATTTTCGAAATGTGCAACTACCAAAGAAACATGCACATACACCTGTGGGACTTTTCAGTTCTAAACTCATTTACCAAAACAACAGAAGCCCATACATAACTTTAATTAAGTAATAACATTATAAACAAAGGCTTAACACAAAATACAACATATAGAGGATGCTCAATGTTTAACATGCTTATGAGCTATCCAAAATTTATCGAACTAACTTAATTACAAAAGTTTCTAATATCTTGGAGTTTCTGATGCCCTGCAAGGATTGCTATCCTTCACGTTCTGCACTTGAGGAGGGAATAGTGGGGTGAGCTACACAGCTCAGTGACTAGCATGTTTATAGTCATTGGCAATTGACCACAAATTCAAGCATATGTATATATATACTTATATTCAATAATTCAAGCATTCTTCAATTTAGTTTAACACTCATAGCACATAACACTCAAATGCAACATACATGACAAGTTAAAGATGCAATGCACAGCAAATGGCTCGAGGGTTATATGAGAACAGAATGGAGAAACCGAAGTTTACCCCATGAATAGAATGAGTCCAATTTCGGAGCTCATATGCCACAACCGGGCAGCCGGGAGAAGACTCTTGCCAACGTGCACATGACGAACAGAATGGTTTCACTCTCGCCCATACAAAAGCACATATTCGTTTTCTCATATCCTTATACTCTATGCTTTGTCTTCTTTTCATTTAATACAAGTGTCATGACCTCTTTTGAGGTATAACATAATCATATTTCATCATGCATTTTTCAACATTTACAAACAAGTCAATTTCAACATACACACATAAGCAAGAATTTGCCTAATTACACTATAACCATAAATATGTTACCCACCTAATTAGCTTGCGAAAATCCAAGTCAGACTTGCCTTTCTCCTTGCTCTTGGGTAGGATTCCCTAGGTTTCCTAAAACAACCAAGGTTCCATTCAAAACAACATTCCAATAAAGTTCATAAACTTCAAAATCACAAAATTTCAACTAACATAAATTTAACTCAAATTTAACCTACTCATACCCCATCTAGGTTAGAAAACCTAGGACCTAGTTTAGAAACCTTAGAATCGGTTGGGTTCTCTCAATCATCTTCTTCCTCTAACTATTCTCAAAACAAAAACCCATTTCTTTGACAAAGCAAGAAGAAAAGGTGATGAACTTACCTTAGAAGCTTGATTTCTTCTTCCTTTCTCTTCTTTCTCCACTATTTTTCCTTCTTTCCTTCTTCTTTTTCACGTTTTTTCTTCTTTCCTCTCTTAGCTTCCACGACACTCTCTTCCCTTCTTCTAATTCAAGACAACTTATATGGGCTTTGTTCCCATTTTACCCTCCATTAGTAAGTCTCTTCCAAGTTTGCCCCTTCTTTCATTTATTTTAACTTTACTAACTCTCTTAACCCATTAAACACCATATTAATTCCAACTTAATTCTAACACTTCATTCTAACTTCTAATTTCTAATTTCTATTCATACTTGCTAATTTGATGACTCAACTCTCAAAATAATGAAACAAATAAATCACTAATAAATAAAAAATTTTGGGGTCCAACAGACTACATGATGAGAATTTGAGAAACATGTGCTTTATGGATTTAATCAGAATTTTCAATGACAAGTGAATGTTTTCAAAGGTTTTGCTTATTTTCTGTTATAAACTTGTTACCCACGAGCTTTTAAGCTCACCCCCTTTCCGTCCCATCTTTAGGTGAAGAGAATGAGATCGAGTAACCAAGAGTTGAGGCATCATTCTACTTTTGCAATGTTTTTGTAATTTAAGTTAGATTTTGTGAAAACAAGGCTTTAGACGCATTTTGAGAATTATTGGGTTTTGTATCTTTTGTATTTTGGATTTTGATACCAATGTTGTAATGTGGCTTGGAATGCCATTCAAGCTTTGTAAACTTTTATCCTTAATGTTAATGAAATATGAATTGTGTATGGATGATGTGAGTTGAAAATAGATATACTTAAAGAAGTTATCAACTTGAGTTGATGATTTTTTTTGAACATGAATTGTTGTTACATATATATATATATACACACATCAGTGAGATGTTATGAAAAAGAAAATAGGAATTATGAATGATGAAATGTAGTTGAATGGTTAAGAATGATGTTGCATGAGAGGAAGTGAATTTGGGACAATTTTCAAGTATTTCATAAGGTTAAAATGTGTGTCCTAACTTCAAAGGAAAAATTATATTAATCTAGGCTAAATTACACAGAGTTGTCTTCTTGGAAGTTAAAGCTTGTCCTCTTAGCTTTCCAACGGTATAAAGTATGCAATTTTTAGATATCGGAGCTGAGAGATATGATCATTATAAGTTGTGATGCTGCATAGGATGTATATACAAAACAACTATAGTGAGGATGAGAAGTTGTTGTATGTGATGAGTCATTTGAGATGAGATTTGGGAGTTTAATACAACCAAATTGGTAACTGAATTTTTAAGGAGTGATATTTTATTAGAAGAAGAGAATTTGGGAAGATTATGAGTGAAAGTGATGTTAGAATGGATGTAGGAACCATTGGAGATGCTTTGGAGAGTGTAGTTAGTGATTTAGAACTTTTGGGTATGTAAGGAAGACCCTGTAGAAATCCCTTCATCTGATTCATCTTAGACTGAATCCCTTTGTCTGATTCATCTTAGACTGAATCCCTTCGTCTGATTCATCTTAGACTGAATTCCTTCGTCTGATTCATCTTCGACTGAATTCCTTCGTTTGATTTATCTTAGACTGAATCCCTTTCTTCTGATTCATCTTAGACTAAATCCCTTCATCTGATTCATCATAGACTGAATTCCTTTGTATGATTCATCTTAGACTGAATTCCTTCGTCTGATTCATCTTAGACTGAGTCCCTTCATCTTATTCATCTTAGATTGAATCCTTTCGACCGATTCATCTTAGACTGAGTTCCTTCATCTGATTCATCTTAGACTGAATCATTTCGTCTGATCCATCTACACTTTTGGAAATTTGATATTTTGACCCTCTAGATAGAAAAATCTCTCTTCAAGCTTCAAGAAAGTTGTAGATCTAAAAGTTGTTGGCCCCCGTTTCCGGAGCCCAACGCCTTGAGACATAAGCCTTGTGCTGAAAACCCTGAAGGGTCACTTGCTATCATTCCATAATGGTGGCGAGCGCACACTAGTCAAACCTCAAATTCATAGGTTGACTTCTTCAAAGAAAATGTAACCTTAAGTCTCTAGTTCATTTTTGAAGCAAGAATGACCTCAATTGGAGCTATATAACTCCAGATATGCTTAAAATACCTAACTGTGCTCAAATTCTAAACATGTTCTCCTAACCGACCCCTAACTTGCTTTCCATAAAACTATCTCAATTTAACTCCAAATGATGCCATTTTTCATTGAGGTATAGATACATATCCTAGGAACCCATTGGTTCAAGAATCAGCTCAATTGGAGGTCGGATGAGGGATTTATTCCCTAAACAATAGACCATGTTCATGTCTAGAATCAATTTTAACCTCTCTTGGCGCGAATGCCATAACTTTTAATCTAGATGTTGGATTGAGTTTGTTTTTGTACCATTGGAAAGAAGACATCTAGACCAACAACTTTGCTGAAGACCAAAAATCCTGATTCGGCCTCTAAGATAGCTAGAATCCATCATCTTTCTAGTAAATGGACATGACTCGAGCTTTGGAGGCCAATTTGACCCGAGAGTGTCCGTTAAACGGACATGCATGTCCGTTTAACGGAC
>JAOQMQ010000007.1:5278516-5293596 GCA_027563845.1 Erythroxylum subrotundum | reverse complement strand
TTGCTAATTTCACTTGCATTGAATGACATATAGGCTAGCTTAGGTCCATTTCATTAGGTTCCAACAAGAGAGACGACTCGAGGTTGCATCCTATACTGGATATTTCAAAAAATCCCCCCCCCCTTAAGAAATTCCGTCTTGAAATTCTTACCTGATTGGCAGAAAGGATATTACAAATCTCCCCCTTAAGAAATTTTGTCATCGAAATTCTTACCTGATTGGCCAAACTGATGGGGTAATGTTGTCTCATGTTTTCCTTAGTCTCCCAAGTAGCTTCTTCCCTCGAATGATTTCTCCAAATAACTTTTACTAGAGGAATTACTTGATTCCTCAACTTCTTTGTTTGATATCCAATTATTTTTACCGGTTCCTCCATATAACTCAAACTATTTTTAATCTCAACTTCCTGAGTTGGTAACTTATGCATCGATTGTTACCTAAACCTCCTGAGCATATTGACATGAAATACGTTATAGATCTAAGTCCTTTCTAGTGGTAGCACCAATTTTTAAGCTAATAGATCCACTTTCTCAGTAATTTCATAAGGGCCAATACACCTAAAATGTTCATGAAATCTTTACCAGACAACTATGTTCATCTTTGCTTTTTAGCCATTCTTAATATCTCAATAAGATCAATTACTATAATATCTTACATGATCAGAATATTGTATATACTAAAACTCGGTGAAGCAATAGGCATGCGCATTTACTCTTATTCCTTGGTATGTACCATCATGATCATTATATCTTATCTAGAGATTTATTTCCAAAAAGTCACCAATTAATATCTTAAGCTGATGATACCTCGATCTCAATTGATTCTAGATAACATTTGAGTATTCTATGACTATACAAAAGTTACTTATCCTTAGTAGTTACCATTTCTATATATCCACATAAGACCATGCTTCCATTGCGCTACTCTAAGTCATCTAAGAATTTAACATATGGGGACTAAGAATTTAGAGCATTCAGTATGTCATAGATCACTCCTGGTACAATATCCAAGCATGAAATACATATGTGCTAAGTAGCATCATTCTTCAAGGTAACTAGACTATTAGATATGCACTCACAATAACTAAGCAACTTAACCTTAAGGGCTTTTATATATATTGCTATCATTGATTTCATCTTACATAGGTATGTTCTCAATCAATTAAAAAATATAAGATACGTTTCATGAAATTCTGATATCAGATCTAATGATATAACCTTATACTGAATCATAAGCTCTTAACACGGTATCTAATCAACCATTCCAGTTCCAAGTTCAACCTTTCAAGGTAATAATAATTTTGGTTTTCTTTCAATATTGCTTGTACACTTTATACGAGTGACCCTTAGGTAACCGATTATTTTGGGCACTTGAATTTAATCTTAATCCAAGAAAATCATGGATGGTTTCATGCCACTTTAAATAACTCTTAATTCAAGAAAATCATGAAAGGTTTCTTGATGTCAATTTACCAGAATATAAGTGGATTAATATACGAACTCTTCGATAGTTAAATATCTGACTTAAGAACGCTTCCATAGATAATTATTGTGCAATTTGTCCTTTCACCATATTATTCCCCACTTGGTTCAGAGTATGGGCTCTGTGTCAATTCCCACTAGACTGACCACGTCACATCTAGTCTAAGTGATGTTAATTCTTGTCTTAAGATCTCATTACTCTTTGTGTCATTGAAGACTCTTTTCATGACACATAACTGCTCTGGCCGAAGACACTCAAGTAATGACCCCGATTAGAGCTCGTAAGTATCATCTCCTTTTATCAAGAGTGGCGAATCCTTTATTGGCTATCCAATTACCTTCGAATACCAATAGTTATACCCAATCACCACCCTATGAGTGACCTCGTCTTGAGGCAATAAGGAATGATGTCAAAGCACAGGATCAGTATCCAAGATATCCTTGAGTACCTCAAGTCTAAGGATATTTGCACCATTGCTATAATGAGATTAGTCATTGACATTTAATAGATCATCCATATGATAATCTCATAGCAGGTCATCTGATGTACGTACTCTTAGTAAGCATCCACATGTTAACTCTAAACATCTCATGCTTACAGTTTGTGAGATCAATTGCTTGATCAAATCAAGGAGTATAACATATGCTAGTCTATCCTAATTAATATTGTCATATCTTATTAATCTTATGACTAGGGATAATTTAGATAATAACATAATTGCATATGATAAGAATCTCATTATCATGATCTCATCACGATTTCCTTCATGCTATGTTTTGTATCATGTACTTCATTAATTCAATTTAAAATCAACATCAATTCATAAATAAATGAATATCAAATCTGGTAAATTGGTATCATGAAGCCCTTTATGATTTGCTTGAATTAAGAGTTAATTCAAGTGCCCAAAATAACCGAGAACCTAAGGGTCACATTTATAAAAGATCGGACAAAAAACAAAGTGTGTATGATTGTTTTTAAGTAGGCCACGATTGTGACTGAAGGCGAGTTTGTCAATTAAGTAGGCCACGTTTGTGGCTTATAGGCCATGATCGTGACCGAAGGCTCGATAGATGCACATAAGTGAGTTCTTCACTTATGTACATAATGTCTCACTAGTTAAAAACACACTCTATTAAAAATTACCATGCAATTCGTCCTTTCACCATACAATACCCCACTCGGCTCAGAGTATAGGTTATGTGTCAACTCCCACTAGACTGACTACGTCACATTTAGTCCAAGTGATGTTAGTTCTTGCCCTGAGATCTTATTACTCTATGTGTCATTGAAGACTCTCTTCATGACACATAACTGCTCTAGCCAGAGACTCTTGAGTAATGACCCTGACAAGAGGCCGTAGCTGTCATCTCCTTCTATCAGGAGTGGTGAATCCTTTATTGGCTTTCTAATTAACTTCAAATACTAATAGTCGTACCCAATTACGACAACAAAGAATGATGTCAAAGCACATGATCAGTATCCAAGATATCCTTGAGTATCTCAAGTCTAAGGATATTTGCATCATTGCTTTGATGAGATTACTCATTGACATTTGATAGATCATCCATATGATAATCTCATAGTAGGTCGTCCGATGTACTTACTACTCTTAGTAAGCATCCACATGTTAACTCTAAACATCTCATGCTTACAGTTTGTGAGATCCATTGCTTGATCAAATCAAGGAGTATAACATGTGCTAGTCTATCTGGATTAATAATATCCTATATTATTAATCCTATTACTAGGGATAATTTAGATACTAACATAATTGCACATAATAGGAATCTCAATATCATGATCTCATCACGATTTCCTTCATGCTATGTTTTGTATCATATACTTCAATAATTCGATTTAAGATCGACATCAATTCATAAATAAATGAACATCAAATTAATGCAAATTTGCCTTTCACTTTATTAATCAAAGTAAAGTTTGTACAAAAGTGCTAAAGGTGATTGCCTTTAGAGCATTACTCTATCAATAACTCTCCATTAGAGCATCTACTTGAACTCATCTAGTTTGGTGCTCTAACCACCCTTACACATTGTTTCTTCTTCATCTTTTCGTGTTCTTGAGTGATCACAGAAGGGTTTGGTGTTTGCAACAACCCAAACAAGGAGAAGAATCAAGAAAGAAGGAGAATCAAAAGGTACATGTATTGTTATATCATGTTCATATAATCTATTTATGTATACATTTAAGATTTTGGCTTTTTGGGATGTCATGGGGATCATAATTTAGATTCCGACACTTCCATTGCTTTATCGTGCATGTGATGCATGAATCCATGTCCTCCCCCCCCCCCCAAACAGTGGTATTAAAGCCAAGTTATGATTGTATTAGACGATGTATGGAACATGTGTAAAGTGTTTGCTGGGTTGTGACTGACATGCATGTTGATTTGGAAAAATTTGTATAAAATGTAGATTTTTTTTCTGATTTTCTTTCACAAAAATGTTTATAAGGTGTTATATCATTTTTTTTTTCAAAGGAAATTGCAATTAAATTCATTTGCTATTTATTTCGAATTAATATCTAGTTTGTTCATATGCTGGTTTCTGGGAATTTCTGGAAAACTGAATGCATATGCTGATTTTGAAAATTTCTTAATAATTCTATTAAAAAAGTTTTATGATTTTCTTTCACAAAAATGTTTTTAAGGTGTTATATTATGTTTCTGTCAGAGGAAAATGCAATTGAATGTCATTTTCTATTTTATTACGAATTTAGTTTCAGTCTAATGCAAGTATGAAGTTCTGGGAAATTCTGGAAATCTGATGAGCATGAATGCTTGTAAATTCCATATTAAATTTTATAAAAACTATTTTTATGATTTTTCTTCGTGGACATGCAAGATAAGATGTTGCAATGAATATGAGATGCATGACACTTATTATTAAAGTGATTATCTTATACATGCATGATGTAGAGTATCACTAGTGTTAGAAGTAATATGACAAGTGTCATAGACATATGATGTACTGACTGATTCCACTAAGTTAATAAATAATTCCTAGGAATTAGTTTCTGAAATTTTTTATTAGACACATTTAGAATGTGTATAAGACTTAATTAAATTTGATTCAATTAATAAATCATGTCAAAGTGAACATTGGTCAGCTTTTTGAAAGCTGGTGGAGTTAACTTGTTTAATGACTTATGATGCATGTGCTTGAAATTAGCGTTTCGAAAATTTTCGGACATCAAATCGATCTTTTTAGTGTCTAGTAGGTTAACTTATTTACCTTGATGAGAATTTTTTGGGCCCCGAACTTTTCTTGAAAGTTAGAACTACTAAATGAGGAATTGTTGGCAATTATTCGTGTGTAGAGAAAAGGAGAATTCTTGAATTTGAAATGAAACAAAAAAGATGGTTTAGATACAAGATAGGTTATATGTGAAATGTTGGAAGTTAAAAGCTGGAAAAAGTAATTGAAACATGTTCATTGAGTATGCTTCGGTGTTTTAGCCATAACTTTTGCTCTGGTTATCCAAATGAGATGATTCTTGATTTGGATTAAACTAGAGCAATAGGGTTACAAATTGTCTGATGAAATTGAGTTTTGATTTAGTCTCTAAGAAAGTTAATTTTGGGATGGAATTTGAGCACAGAATATTGTTTCAGCATAAGAACAGTCCGAAATGTTTAGTGTATAACTTTCAGATTTCTGAACCAAATTGAACAATTTTGGTGTCATTAGAAAATTGAGACAATGAGGAACATTTTTCTAGAAGGAAATGTTATCAAATTCTTCAATTACATGATTAGAAAAAGGTCTTGATTTTTTGGAAGGAGTTAAGCATGATTTTAAATAATTTTGAGGTTTTGCTAAATTAATTATATTATTTGGAGTTAATTATTATGTTGATGTTGGTAGGATTTTTAAAGTATGGTTTAAGTAGCAAGAGTACGTATGAATGAGGGGCAAAATTGGCAAGCCACTTAAGCTTTTAAGTTACAAGGCTTATAAGGAAGGGTATAAGGGTCATTGCTCACTCATTAATGGCGTGATTATAATAAAAGGTGGTTTTGCTTGTTAAGAGGAGAGAGGAGCACGAAATTAGGAGAAGAAACCAAAGAAAAGAGAGAGGAAAGGAGAGAGTTCGGTGGAGAAGAGGAGAGAAAAAGAAAGAAAGCCATGCTAGGGTTTGATTTTTCTTAGTTTTTAAGAGTGATTTTGAGTTGATTCATGAAGGAAAAAGGAAGAGGAGCATGAGAGCTTCCATTCAAGCCAAGAAACTCCTCATTTGGTGAAGGATCAAGGTAAGGACATTTTTGATTTGTTGGATTTTTGTAAGGGTTTTGGCTTATATAGCTTAAGAAATGTATGGGTTTAAGATTTCTATGATCAATTTTATGAATATGTTCCTTTGGGTTGTTCAATTTGGATGCCTATTGATTTGGAAATTTTTTTTGGATGAAGGAGATTAAGAGAGGTAAGAGGAGCAAGAGGGGATGCATTTTTGAACAAGTTTATAAGCAAGCAATCAAAGTAGGTTTCATGTTTATAATTTGAGTAATGAGCCATTAATGTGTTTTCAAAATCAAGAGAGTAAAATGATTTCAATTACTTCATTAACTATTGCTTTTATTGCTTTTGATTGATTGAGAAATTGCTACATGTTGTGGTGTATGAAATTTTGATGATGAATTGTGAATTGCTACAAGAAAGGGTTTTTCGAAAAATTGCATGTTCATGAAAAACAAGTTTCCGAAAAAATGTCATTTTGGGCAATCTGTTTTCAAGTCATGAATTACATGTTATGTGGGTTTGGTTTGGTCCGTTCTGTTATGTCAAGTGCACTTGTCTAAAGGCTTCTCCCGCCTACCCGCTAGTGGCATGGAGCTCCTTCACGGACTCCCTTAAATTCACGGCTACGCAAAACTATTTTGTGGGATTGCAATAGTACGTTTTGTTCACGGCTACACAGGACCCTTAGGGAAAATGTGTAGTACGTTCTGTTACGGACTACCCAAACCATTATGATGTGTTTATGTGTTTTCAATTGTTGATATGTTTGACGATTGTTTGACTTGTGTGAAGTGTGAATTTACCTGACTTGTTGACAATTTTGAGAAATGAATGTTTTACGGATTTTAATGAGGTTTTGCTATAATCATGAAAGTTTCAAATGGTTTTTGCTTATTACCGTTTATAAACCTGCTACCCACGAGCTTTTTTCTAAGCTCACCCCCACTCTTCTTCCCCTATTCAGGTGATGAGCAAGAAACTGACTGGAAGAAAGTCAAGACATTACTCCTAATTTGCATGTTTTTTTATGTTTTGGAATAGTTTATGTAAAACAAGGGTTCAGATGTAATTCAAGAAATTATTGTGTTTTGAATCTTTTGTATTTTGGATATTGACATTGATGATGTAATTTGGCTGGGAAATGCCATTAAAGCATTGTAAACTCTTATTTTATAATGTTAACGAAATATGGTATAGATATGAAAATGAATTGTGTATGATGTTGTGGGTTGAAATTAGATATAAGTGAGGAAGCTATCCATTTGAGTTAATGAATGACCTATTGATATATTTATAAGTGAGGCACTATGGAAAAGAAAGATAGGAATGTTATGAATGATGAAAGGTTGTTGAATATGAAGAGTCAAATGAATTGAAGTTCAGGGTTTGCTGAATTCCAATTGGTAGTTGAATGGATAAGAATGATGTTGCATTAGTTAAGGAAGTGAATTTGGGACAATTTCAAGTTTTCACAAGGATAAGATTTATGTTTGACTTCTAAGGAAAATCTGGAATGATTTAGGTAGATTTAGCCAAAATTGTCTTCTTGGAAGTTGGAGATAATCTTTTAAGCTTTCCAACGCTATAAGTTTTGTAATTTTTGGATATTGGAATGGAAAGATATGATTGTTACAAGTTATGACATTGCATAGGTTTTGTGTATGTGACAGCTATGATGAATGATAGAAAATTGTGGTTTTGATGAACCAAATGAGTTGAGAATTGAGAATGTTGTGAGATAAATTTGGTGTTTGAATTGATATGAAGTGTTTTTGCATTAGAATAAGTGAATTTGGGATGATTATGAGTGAATATGATGTTAGATTGGATGTAGGAAGCATTGAAGGGGTTTTGGAGGGGTTTGGGAAACCCTCATGTCCGTTAAACGGACTTTTCGGGTGTAAAAACACCCCCAGCCTAGTGTATGTCGGGTGACAAAGCACTTTTAAGCCAGTCTATGTCCGTTAAACGGACATTCACGGAACAACTTCAGGATATCGCGATTTTTGACCATTTTTAATGCCGAATCTCACTTTGTGGTCTTCATAAAATTTTTAGATCATGAAGTCTTCTTTATAATGGTCCAAGAACGAAATCAATCCAACATTTTTTGTGAAAGTTATGGCAATCGCGTCAAGATAGGTACAAATTGATTGAGGGTATAAACATGTTTGATTCTTTTGGCCATAACTTCATCATCTGGCTTCCAAATGAAGTGATTCTTGAAGTAATGGATTCCTAAGACATGTATATATCTCTACATGAAAAATTGTATCTTTTGGAGTTTTTTTGAGAAATTTTTCATTAGAACAAGTGAGAGGTCGGTTGGGAGAGTATGATTAGGGTATGAACACCCTTTAGCTTTTTAAGCATATCTTGATCTATAGAGCTTCGATTAAGATGGTTCTTGCTTCAAAACAAACTAGAGACTTAGAGCTATGATTTATTTGAAGAAGTGAAATTGAAATTAAGGTTTGAAGTTTCCTAAAATCTGTTCTGAATTAGGAGAAATGAGTTTGATTACGGTGATTAATTTGTATGGGCACGCCATTGAGAAAATTGTGAGTAAGATTTTTATGACATAAGTTGATTGAATTATAGTATTAAGGTGGTAAGATTGCATGAGGCTGCAATGCAATAACCCTTCAAGGTTATATGCTCGCTCATGTCTTTTCATGTTTTCGCAAGAGTTGGATTCCGGAATCAAGCGGGATCCAACATAAATGGTATCAGAGCAAGAGTTGGATTCCGGAATCAAGCGGGATCCAATATAGGTGGTATCAGAGCAAGAGGAGATTACAAGGAAGCACGCTTGAGTATTACAAGGAACCAAGCGTTGGGCTTCGGAAACAAGCGGACCCAACAGAGGTGGTATCAGAGCAAGGGTTGGGTTCCGAAAAGGGGATCCAATAGAATTTAGCCATCAAGATACTTTTGGCTTGTGTCGAAATTTTCTAGATAAATTTGAGACGACCTAGGGAAATTACAGATGACTAATTGATGTTTAGGAATTTTGGAAACCCTAGGGATTAATTTAGAATTAATCCAAATAGAGCGTTACATTTCTAGTGTGACTGGAAAAAGGCATATGTACTACAATTAAAGTTTTTAATTTGGACATCAAAATAATTGAATTTTAGGGTTCCTAATCGAATCACATTCATAATTCGAATTAGCCTAGTCTAACACTAGTACCCGATTCGATTCAAGAGTTGAATCGAATCACAAACATTTGATGTATAGTCAAGTCACAACTTATATTAAACCTCCTTTACGTGATACATGCATTAGATGCATTTTAAGGGTGGTTATGGACATAGACTCAATTTAATTGAGTTGTCCATAATCTGAATATATGAGATATATATACATATATACCATCCAATTAGAGATGAGACCAAAGAATAAATTCCTCAACCAATATATTAGGCCTTATGCCTTCCATTGATATAGCAAGAATCAGAGTTCTTTTAGAGTAGAGTTGTTGGGCAAACCCAAGCCTGCTCTACATAAATATGTTCAAACTATGGAAATTAGATTTTTGAATTAATAGGTTGGTCCTAACTGGAAGCATTGATTTGTTGAACAAACCCAAGGTCAACGTGGATAAAGGCGAAGTTAGGTTGTATACGTCAAATGTATACGAATCAAAAGTTGATAACCCAATGAGTATGCTAAATCAATAGTTGATGGCATAAGTCAATAGTTTCATAACTGAATGCAATTGGTATGAATGATACCTACCGATTGACCTAAGGTGGCTTGTTGGGCAAACCAAAGGTTATTCTTAGTAATATTGGATATCGAACCATTAGAAAAACTATAAGTTTTCTCGAATTCGTAGTGAGGGCTATGGATTTGGATAAAAATAATGGGACTCGTAATGCATATGATTAAATTCCTTATAGATATCCATTAGTGTACATTCTAACACTTTCTCTCATTCTTCTAGATTATTGAATCGTTACGATGTCTTCGTCAAGTGTGAACCTACGTTCTCTATTAGACTGCAACAAACTCACAGGACCTAACTTTTTAGATTCGGTGCAGAATTTGAGAATTGTTCTCAAAACTGAGAAACTAGGATATGTCTTAGATGAACCACTTCCTGATCCCCCTACTACCGATGCATCTGATGAGGATCAGAAAACTTACAAGAAGCTACAGGATGATAGTGAGCTGGCTAGCTATATAATGCTAGCCTTTATGTCACCAGAATTACAAAAGCAGCATGAGGCTATGGATGCTCATACCATAGTCTACCATTTAAGGGAACTGTTTGATGAGCAAGCTCGGTCTAAAAGGTTCGAGACCTCGAGGTTACTTTTTTGCTCTAAAATGGCTGAGGGATCATCTCTAGTGTAGTATACGCTGAAGATGAATGGATACAATGAGAGGTTAGCCAGTTTGGGTTTTATAATGGATAGTTATTCATAATTTGTGCTTAACTATTGGATGAACCAAATATCTAACCCGATACTTGAGCTAACTAATCTACTCAAAATAGTTGAGCAAACTGTCAAAAAAGGCAGTAAGGTTGTGATGCTGGTGGACTCTACTTTTAGTTCTCGCAAAGAGGAATCAAAAGAAGAAGAAGAAGTCCAAGAAGCTAGTGGGAGGTGTAGCAAAGAAGAAGGCAAAGGAGACTACATTAAAGGTGATACGCTTCCATTGCAACAAAGAAGGGCATTGGAAGAGGAACTGCAAAGCCTATCTGGAGTTGCTGAAGCAGAAGAAGGAATTAGATGCTCTATGGTCTACTTTAGGTACATAATTTGTCATTGAGGTTAATACTATTTCTAATCATAACATTTGGGTATTAGGTACTTGATGTCGCCCACACATATGTGTTGATATGCAAGGTCTCAGGGATAGTAGACCACTCAAGAAGGGAGGGATGGACCTACGAGTGGGAAATGGAGCAAAAGTTATTGCATTAGCCATAGGAACATATATTTTATATCTTCATAGTGAGCTAGACTAGAGTTAGTTTTAGATAATTGTTATTATGTACCCATTGTGACAAAGAACATTGTATCAGTTTCATGTCTTAATAAAGCGAGATTTCATTTAACTTTGTCAAGCAATGGTTGTTCAATTAAGTTGAATGAAATGTTGTATGGTACTGTTACATTGTGCAATGATATTTACATATTATATATATGCAATCTAATTTTAAATATAAATGATAATAAAAGACAAAACCAAGATAACTTAAAATTGTCTTACTTATGGCATTGTTGACTTGGCCATATAAGTGAGAGACGCATGGCTAAGCTACACAAGAGTGGTAGCTTAGGGTCATTTGATTATGAATCATATGACACATATGAATCTTGCTTGTTAAGTAAGATGACTAAATTACGTTTTAAAGGAAAGGGTGAATGAGCGAGTGGATTATTAAACCTAATATATTATGAGGTATATGGTCCGACGTCCATTCATACCAAAGGTGGTTTTATATACTTCATTACCTTATCGATGATTATTCACGATATGTGTATATGTATCTAATGAGATACAAGTCTGAAGCATTTGAAATGTTCAAACAATTCGGACATTAAGTAGAGAAACAACTTGGTAAAAGTGTCAAGACACTTCGATCAGATCGAGGTGGTGAATACTTGAACAAGGAGTTTCTAAGTTATCTCCAGGATAATAGGATTGTATCACAATGGACTCCACCTTACACACCTCAACATAATGGTGTGGCTGAAAGGAGAAACCAAACCTTGTGGGATATGGTAAGGTCAATGATGGGCTTAGCAGATCTATCGAAATCCTTTTAGGGTTATACATTCGAAACTGCTATTTATGTGATAAACAGAGTCCCTTTAAAAGCAGTTGAAGTTACTACATATGAGATGTGGACTAAAAAATGGCCCTATCTTTCTAATATGAAAGTTTGGGGTTGTTCAACTTACATAAAGTGGATTCAATCAGGCAAGCTTCAAGCAAAATCTAATAAATGTTTGTTTGTAGGATATCCTAAGGAAACAATTGGATATCAGTTCTACAATGCTTTAGAGCAAAAGGTGTTTGTCTCAAAGCATGCTGTCTTTTTAGAGAAAGAGTTTCTTCTAAGAGAAGACAGTGGAAGTAAAGTTAAACTTGATGAAGTTCATGATGCTCAAACAGACGCAAATCAACTGCCTGAACTCGAGATTGTTCTTCATGAAGATGAGACAATAGTTGAACCTTCTGACACATATAATGTTCGTCGATCAAGTAGGATACGTAATATTCCATAGAGATATGGATTTCTCATAAGTGAACATAATGATGTATTGCTCATTGAGGACGATGAGCCTACAACCTATGAAGAGGCTCTAAAGAGTTCAGAATCTGAAAATTAGCTTCAAGCCATGAAGTCCGAAATGGATTCCATGTCTGAAAATCAAGTATGGACTTTGGTTGACCCACCTAAAGGGATAAAACCAATAGGTTGCAAGTGGATTTTTAAGAAGAAAATCGACATGGAAGATAATGTGATTACCTATAAAGCGAGGTTAGTCACTAAAGGTTATCATCAAAGATAAGGAATTAACTATGACGAGACATTTAGCCTCGTAGCCATGCTTATATCCATTAGAATACTCCTAGCCATTGATGCTCATTATGATTATGAGATATGGCAAATGTATGTGAAGACGACTTTCCTAAATGGAAACCTTACTAAGGATGTGTATATGATACAACCTGAGGGCTTCACATCCATATATGAAAAATAGGTATGCAAGCTTCAGAAATCCATTTCTGGATTGAAGCAAGCATCTAGGATTTGGAACATCCGATTTGATGAGACAATCAAACAGTTTGGTTTCTCACAAAATACAGATGAACCTTATGTGTACAAGAAGGTTAGTAGGAGTGCTATCATATTCCTTGTGTTATATGTGGATGACATATTAATAATAGATAATGATGTCTCAAGTTTGTAATCAATCAAAATTTGGTTGTCTCGAAATTTCTCCATGAAAGACCTTGGAGAAATAACTTATATATTGGGAATAAAGATTTATAGAGATAGATCAAGAAAGTTGCTAGTCTTTCATAGTCTAAAGAGGTTTAGCATGGAGTAGTCCAAGAGAGGTTTTCTTCCCATGACACATGGGACAAAACTCTCAAAATCTATATGTCCAAAGACGCAAGATGACAGGACTCGTATAAGTTTGATCTCATATGCTTCGATAATAGGATCAATCATGTATGCTATGTTATGTACTAGACCCAATATATCATATGCTCTAATGTTACGAGAATATGTCAATCGGATCCTGGCGAGCGTCACTGGGTGTCTGGCAAGAATATCCTAAAGTACTAAAGAAGGACTAAGGATGTATTCTTGGTATATGGAGATGGAGAGCCAGTAGTGAGCGGACATATGGATGCTAGTTTTCAATCTGACCAGGATTACTCCAAATCCCAATCAGGTTACATCCTCACACTAAATGGAGGAGCGGTCAGTTGAAAATGTTCCAAACAAGAGACAACCGCAGATTCAATGACCGAGTCAGAGTACATTGCAGCTGCGGAAGTTGCAAAAGAAGCTGTTTAGGTTAAAAAGTTTGTTATGGAACTTGGAGTGGTTTTGAGCATTGTAGACTCGATACTATTGTACTGTGACAACAATGGGGCTATTGCTCAAGCCAAGGAACCAAGGTCTCAATAGAGGTCTAAGCATGTACACAGGAGATATCACCTAATCAGGGAGATCATTGATAGAGGTAATGTGAAGATAGAGAGAGTGTCCATAGATCAGAACATCGCTGATCTTTTGACTAAGCCACTTCCTCAAATGAAATTTGATTCCATTGTACTCGCCTATGGTATTAGATATAAAGGCGATTGGCTTTAGTGCAACTGAGAGATTGTTAAAGTAGTGCTCTAAAGGCAATCACCTTTATCACTTTTCTACAAATTTTATTTGGATTAATAAAGAGAATGGAAATTTTTCATTAATTTGATGTTCATTTATTTATGAAATGATGTCGATCTTAAATCGAATTGATAAAGACCATGATATAAAACATAGCATGAAGGAAATCGTGATGAAATCATGATAATGAGATTCCTATCATGTACAATTATGTTAGTATCTAAATTATCCCTAGTCATAGGATTAATAAGATAGGACATTATTAATTCGGATGGACTAGCATATGTTATACTTCTTGATTTGATCAAGTAATGGATCTCAGAAACTGTAAGTATAAGATGTTTAGAGTTAGCATGTGGATGCTTACTAAGAGTAGTAAGTACATCAGATGACTTGCTATGAGATTATCATATGGATGATCTATTAAATGTCAATGATTAATCTCACATAGCAATGGTGTAAATATTCTTAGACTTGAGGTACTCAAGGATATCTTGGATACTGATATTGTGTTTTGACATCTTTCCTTATTTCCTTAAGACGAGGTCGTTCATAGGGTGGTGATTTAGTATAGCTATTGGTATTCGAAAGTAATTGAGTAGTTAATAAAGGATTCACCACTCCTGATAGAAGGTGATGATACCTACGGCCTCTTATTAGAGTCCTTACTCAGGAGTCTCTAGCTAAAGCAATTATGTGTCATAAAGAGAGTCTTCAATGACACAAAGAGTAATGAGATCCCAAGACAAGAAATAAAATCACTTGGACTAGATGTGAAGTGGTCAGTCTAGTGGGAATTGACACATAGTGTTGGACCCCGATATTTTAGTAGAATTTAGAAATATTAAATGAAATTGAATGAGTGTTTTTGTATATGTATTGTGTTATAGATGAATTTGTGCTTTAAGAAAATTAATGAGAAAAGAATTGATTAGTTTTGATGGCTTTGATATTTGAGTAGATTTGTATGAGTTATGAGAGCAAAGTGGATGAGTTGATTGAAATGGAAGTTGAAAATTAAGAAATAAAAAGAAAAAGTGTGAGAATTTGAAGAATTAAGAAAGTTTGACTTTTTGGAGATGAATAGTTGACTTTTTGATTTAGGCAGAATTCGAGATAATGATCTTTATGAGAATGGTAGCTTCTGTTGAAAGCTTTCTTTCACCATGACGTATGATATTTTTCGATGTAGGAATTGAAAGTTATGATTTTCCGAAGATAAGGTTATTTTGCTTTGTGTTTGGAAAATGCTCATAGGGTAAGTTTGCGTGTGCTCTGCTTTGAGGCCAATCGTTGAATTGATGTGGTCTGAATTAGAGTAAGTGGTCTTCATGAAAGTTGTAGCTTATTTTTCAATCTTTCCGACGCTATAAAGTATGCAATTTTTGGATGTGGGAATTGGAAGATATGAAATTTTAAAGTTTGGAGTTGGTATAGGATGACAATAACAGGGCAGA
>JAOQMQ010000007.1:5235964-5250360 GCA_027563845.1 Erythroxylum subrotundum | reverse complement strand
CTGATACGATAAAACCTCAAGTGTTTATGGGAAAGCTAGATTGATCGCTTTTTTACTTCATTCTACTTATCATACATCTAAAACTGAAATTTCCAAGTGATAAAGAATGAATTAGGACGTTCTAAGGCAATCCAAGTTTAGAGAAGGTGATAGATGGATTATGAGATCTATAGTTAATTGCTTTTGCATTTGTTGCCCCTGTGAAAACACTATTTGTAGAGGGAGAATGCTTAACAATGGCTAAACATTGTAAACTGTTTCTCCTCTCTAAAGAACCAACTCAGCCCATCTCGAGTCAACCAAAATTGAATCTCAACTTGAGCTTGGATCTACTAGGTGAATCCTTATTCTCTTTTCAGTATGAATACTCTATCCTGCTGTGTTGTATAACTTTACGTTGCATTCATGAAATTGCTTTGGCAAAGCGTGATTCCCATATATAGGAAAGAGACTTGCATTTAAATTGATACTCAATATGAAGTTAGTGTGCGTGGTGTTGCTAACTTGATGGTTGGGCAAGTAACTCCCTCATAGATAAGTAGGGATGCTACAAGTGAGGGAAGGATATAGCCCATTGTGGTCAGCTGGGCCCTTAGTAGAAAACAAATGACAACAAAAGCGACATAAACCTTAATGATGTTGGTAATATGACATCGCCCTTGTCCTTTAAGATGTTATCTTTCCCATTTGTTCCATCTTGAGAGAATTGGATTATGTAGCTAATCATTGTTTAATGTATCAAGAGTACAGAGATTTGGTATCTGTAGGACACGTCTGCAGAATATGATCTACAGTTTTGCTAATGATTATTGACAGTGCTCATATTTGAGATAATGCGTCATGTTTTCAATGTTATGCTCATCATGAATAAGTGTTATTAAGCATAATTTTTATTAATAATTAATCATAAGTAATTAGTTGATATGCATTTACCATTTAGTTGTAAATTAGATTACGATTAAACAAACAAAAACATGATTTTCATAGGAAAAAAAAAACTAAAATATAAAACACAAACTAAATATATTTTTATTGAATTTGAAACTAAAATTTAAATATCGCTAAAGAACAAACAGAACATTGGTAGTACTTCACTTGTACGGTCAGTTACCCTCAGTCACGATTGTCCTGTCCAGCATCAATAGTTTTTCATTTTCCCCACAGCCCGACCTGAAGGTGTAACTTCTACCAAACTGAAACCCTTGTCTAGATGCCCATTTTGTAATATACATCGTTCAAATGCAGTATGATACGCTTCTAAATATGATCAATTTAATTAAGTAG
The DNA here is from genome assembly GCA_027563845.1 of Erythroxylum subrotundum. Lineage (NCBI taxonomy): Eukaryota > Viridiplantae > Streptophyta > Magnoliopsida > Malpighiales > Erythroxylaceae > Erythroxylum > Erythroxylum subrotundum. The sequence goes on along the minus strand of JAOQMQ010000007.1, from coordinate 5,249,076 downwards.
ACGAGTATCGACGAAGGCCACCCCCACGCATAAGGAAATCAACACTTGTTGTCCTCATCCTTCCCCACCATTTCTGCACCGAAGAAGAAGTCTTCTTCTCACTGCCACCACTTCTCACACCTTCACCACCATAACTTCTCGCACCATTCTCTCCCCTCTTCATTATTTTGAGTTTCTCAAATTGAAACCAACCCGCATTCTGATAGCCATAGCCATTAAGGTTCCTGTTCATTTCACCTTCTCTCGTTTCACTTCTGAACGTCACCAACTGTTCGTCACTATAGTACTCTATCTTCCTTCTCTCCTTTAACCCATAAATCTGCTCCTCAAGATGTTCCGTTTTGCAAGAAACCAAGGACGTTCTATGGTCCTCCGTCACCTTCACTACATACCTTGCAAGTTCATTCGCTTTCTTCCTCAAGAACACACCCTCTGATTTCAGTCCTCTGTTCTCTTCCAACAATGCTGACACCATTTGGTCCAACCTTGCATTCTCATTCAATAGTACCATCCTCTCTGACTCTAGAATCTCAAGCAACTTCTTTAACAAATCTATCATCTTGGATGATACGCATCCTTGTTGCTCCATTTCACCAACTTGATCAAGCAGAAAGTCTCTCTCCACGTTCTTCCACACAAGTTCCGCCACCATTTCATCAACTCCCAGGTCTGTGTCAGAAGAAAAAAGGCTTTTCTTCGATTCGTTTCGCTTGCAACGTTCAAGTAAGGTAATATAGCCGCCATACAAGTCTCTGAGGAGAACAAGAAGCTGAGGGCGTTTGTGGTAGTAGAATTCAGCGCGCTCAGCAAAGGTGTCGCTGTTGCTCTTTAGTTGCTCTTCTTCTTCGGACGTGCTTTTCAGCAATATTACCACTCTTTCTTCAATGTCTGCCATTAAAATAAGGGATTATAACAACCATAAAATTAAGAAAGAAAGACAAAAGCTTAAAACTTGGAATGAAATTAAGAATGGAAGAAAGTCAGACATATATATGTTTCACTCACCCATTTCAAATAATGTTGTGAAAGAGAATATTTTCTTCTCGGGAACGATGATTGTTGTCGGGGTTATCGAATTCAATATAAAGATTGAACTTTAAGGAGAAGTCAGTGTCATAGATTTTGAATGTAAATGGACCGTAGCGTCACGTCTTCCGCACGGCATGCCCAAGACGGACCACTGGGCATCATTGTAAACTTTGGATCCGACCACATAAAGAGAAAGAAAGGAACAGCCCAGTTTGAATTTTAAAAAAGCATAGAGGAGCGATGAGAGCTTTTCAAAAGTTTGAAATTTGAATCAGTGGATTGCAAATGCAGACACAAAATAATAAATTGAATTCGACCCTACATAGATGCTGAACCAGGTGCAAACAAGCAGCTTCTATCACCTTTTTGGTAAGCTGGAAAAAGTCTTTTATGTGAGAACCAAAAAATGTGCTTTAACTCGGAATATAATTTCTTTCATCAAAACAATAAATATTAATAACTTTAAACTCCAATAAATGTTAATAGTTTTTTTTCATGGCTTATTTAGTTTCATTTTCCTTTTGTTTTTGTTTTTCAATTAAGCAAAAAAAAAATTATTTGGTTGAGTTTATGATTTTGGGTTTTTCCTATTTTTATAACTTATAAAAATCATGAAAATTGACTTTGATTTTATGCTTTTTATTAAATCTATACTATTTAATTATTTATCGTAAATTATTAATAAAATTATAACAATTTAATTTGATTTTTATAATTAAAAATAAATCATTAAAATTTCAAATATAGTAATTATTTAATGAATATTTTGAAATTTAAAACATCTTAAAGCAAAATTTAAAATTGGTTATTTATGAAATAAAATTTTAAAAATATCTAAATTTAGAAATTATATATTAATAAATAAATATTTTTAATATTTTTATTTATATAATTATAAATACAATAAATTTATAATAAATTTATATTATATAAGTGATTAACATAAATTTAGTTACTTAATTCATCTTTAACTTTTTTGAAAATTTAATATTATCAACAATAAAAGTTATAGCAAAGGAAAATGCGGCACTTATAACAACAATAAAGGAAGCTAGATATCGAACCAACGAAGGAGAAGGCATTGAGGTTTAAGAGAGTGATCAAGAAGGACATAATGGTAGCAACATCTTAGATACACAGTTAGAGTTAGAGGAGAATTTTAAAAGTGTGACCAGGAAGGATCTAAGAGGAGGAAGAAAGCCTCAAATTGCAAAATAGATGAATATTTTGGCATGGAATACAAAAAGGCTTAATAGTCCCAATAAGCAACATATGTTGTTGAATTTTATGAACATAATTCTTTTGTCATGGGTCTTTTGGAAACAAAAATCAACGAAAATAATTGTAATAGTCTCATCTTGATAAGGGAAAATATGGCCTATCATTTCCAATCACTGCAAGCATTACAACGACAAAATCATCATCTTGTATGATCCTCGTGTGGTGGAAGTTACAACATTAGAGATAGAAGAGCATCTAATACATATTCTAGTCAAAGTGACAAACAACAGATAAGATTTTATCTTGATATATTATTTGATATTATCTCCTTTGCTTTAGATTTATTTTAGTGCTTAATTATGAAAATTAATGTTTGTTTTGTTTTAGGAGATGAAAAGTAGAGATTGCATTGTATTAGGACTATATTGATGATAATAACAAATTTTAGATAAAGTGAGGAGATTAATATAGTGGATAAGGCTGACCATTTGAAAAGTTGGAATTCGACTGGAAGACTTCGCCTTATCCTTATCATGAAGGAGTTTGATTTTGAATTTGTTTTAGATAAATATCTTTACAAGTTAGAGTTAGATTAGGATTAGATTAGAAAATACAATTAAAAGAATGTTCCTCACAACAGAAAAGTCTATCTCTTCTTACGTTTTTAGCAATTCTTTAGTCTTTCTTCTATTTTTGTTATTAGAGCGAAAGCCATGTGTAACTAAACTCATCGTTATGATTTAAGGGGATTCAATACTTTAATTGTAAACTTATGAGGTGTTGTATTTCAAATTTTTATTTATATTTTAATTCAAGTATTTCTTGTTTTGAGTTCTCATATTTAATAAATGATTGGTATTCGATTAATCTGGCAATTTAATTTAATATTGATTATTCTATCGCTATCTAGGAATTCAGTGATTCGTAATTATTATGAAGGATTGGTACAAGTAGCAAATAGGTTATTTATGAATTTCCATATTTGATTTATGATAAATAAGAAAACTAAATTGAATAGTTGCAGCTATCTCGATTATTTAATTTAAGGTTTAGTCTTTTCCACGGAGCTTATTGCTATCATTTCTTTGATATGGAATGCTATCATACCCAGTCAATAGATGGTAAGTTTTGGTTTGGATGTTGGGTTTGGACCAATTAATTTAGAAAAATTTGAGACGTATTATGGCTATCCTGATATGTTTCGGATTAACTGCTTGAATCATGAAAATATTCTTTTTGAACCAATGATCAATGTTACAATTAGATGGGATCTTTTCCTTAAATCGGAGTTTGGCAATCTTGACTTTCTTATTTTTAAATTCAGTTGATTTAATTTTTTTCGTATTAATTTCAGTTAATTAGTTATTTAATAAAAATCCCCTATTTAAATTTTTTGCTTGAAATTAAGAAACTAGTGCTCAGTTCTCTAGGGATTCGACCTGGTTCTATGACTATTACAAAAGTTTAGAGAATCGGTATTATTTTGGGGGCTTCAACAACTTCACCAAAATTTGGTGCCATTGCCGAGGACCTATATTAAGTTTCTTAATTTCTTTGCATTTTATTTTTACAATTACTCTAACCTCTTGTCTTGTATGACTTGTGCTTCTTATACAGGTAAATTGCAATTTAATCCAGAAATTGAGAAGATAGCGCGTCGTTTGAGAAAAGAGGCTAAGCAAGGAAGCGGTCATTCACCTCAAGAAGTGAAAGATGGAGTAGATCAAGCAATTGGTGAAGACTTTAATTTTCAAGAAGACGACAAAAAGATGGCAAATCTCAACCTGAGAACATTAAGGGAGTTAGCGGCACCGAATTTGAATCAACAACCTTTATGCATTCAATTTCCAGATGTTGAGATAGATTTCGAATTGAAATCTAGTTTGATTCACTTACTGCCTATTTTTCGTGGCCTTGCAGGTGAATATTTGCATAAACACCAAAAGGAATTTCATGTTGTTTGCTATGGAATGAAGCCACAAGGGGTGACAGAAGAACAAATTAATCTCAGGGTTTTTTCGTTCTCATTGAAAGATAAGGCAAAAGAATGGCTATACTATCTTCCTCCTGGTTCAATGAAAACGTGGAATGAGATGAAAAGAATATTTCTAAAGAAGTTCTTTCCTGCATCAAGAGCAGCGAATATCAGAAAATTTGATATCAGCTGTGATATCAGAATATTTCTAAAGAATGTATCAGTTGTGATAAATAGGAAATGACCAGGAAAATGCAAAGATCCAAGTATGTTTACACTTCCGTGTGTTATTGGTAATAGAAAATTTGAGCATGTCATGCTAGACTTAGGTGCATCTATTAATGTTATGCCATACTTAATTTATCAAGCTTTAAATCTGAATTCTTTGCAAGAAACTAGCTAAGCGTTCGTATGTGTGTCCTATTGGAGTTATGGAGGACGTTTTAGTCCAAGTTAATGGTTTGGCATTTCCAGTGGATTTTTACATCTTGAATATGGATGGAGATAGTGTTGAAAATTCAGCTTCGATTTTGTTGGGTAGGCCATTTATAAAGACGGCTAAGATGATTATCGATGTGCACAAGAGTCCTCTTTTCGTAGAGTTTGATGGAGAAATAATAAAGTTCAACATTTTTGAAGCAATAAAGTACCCGAATGATTTTCAATCCGTTTATCATATGGATATTGTTGATTCATTTATACTGGATATGTTTAAGGAAGAAAGCGATAAAGATGAGTTCGAGCTTAAGGCTAAATCGGAAGTGAACAAGCAACTTTCTGAAACCTGTGAAGTTATAGAATCGTTATCAACGATGCTAATCGATTTGGAAACTTTGAATGATGACTATAACTCACAAGAAAATTTTACCTTATGTTTTGCAGGATCCAAAGATAGAATTAAAGGTGTTACCTGATCACTTAAAGTATGTCTATTTAGGTGATAGAAAATCATTACCCACAATCATTTCAAAAAGATTGACTAAAGAGCAAGAGGAAGGGCTAGTAGCACTACTTAAGGAGTACAAAACTGCAATGACATAGAACTTTGGGAAGAAGCAGCCACATCAAGCATAACGATATTAAACAATTGCGCTTTTCGGGAGGCAATTCAAAATATGATAGTTTTATTTTGTTTTGTTTTAGTTCTTTCTAGGGTGCGTTTGTTTGTTTTTGAAACATAAATTATTGGCTTTAAAAAAATTAAAAATTAAAAAAATTTCCAGACTACTAAATCTCATAAAGCGAGATGTTGCCTTATATAATTTAGTGTTCTGGAATAAGGATCTTAAAATTCCAGACTACTAAATTTCTTAAGGCGAGATCTCGTCTTATGTTATTTAGTGTTCTGGAATTCTAAATTGCGAAATCTCATAAAGCGAGATCTCCCCTTATGCGATTTAGTGTTCTGGATTGATACTATAATATTCTAAAAAATAAAAAATAAAAAATTATAATTTTTATTTCCATTTTTACTTTATTTATTTATTAAAAAATTAAAAAAAACCCCATAATTATTTTTTCCCTTTTCATGTTATTAGAATTTATTTATTAAAAAAAAACCCTAATCTTTTATTTCTCTTTGCAAGAACATTAAAAGTCCACTATCCCTCTCCAGCTCTCTCCTAGTGCCGCACCATCACCAACCCATGCAGCCCCAACTAGCTCTCCACACAAGCATAACGCAACCCTCTCTTCGACATCTCTCCCACGCCGCAACACTCTTCCACCCATGCATTCATGTAGCTCCTGTCTCTGACTTTCACGCAGCCCATCCAGTCCCCACCAATGCACCAACAATGCTCCCACACCTTTTTTTTTAATTTTTAATTTTACTATTGTAATTATTTTTTTCATTATTATTACTTACTTTTAGTTAATCTTTCTTTTAGTTTAATTTCAACTTTTATTAAGTTGTTAATATTTTTGTTAAAATTAATTTTTGTTTATCTTGTTTAGTGTAATGGGGCTTTCTAAGGCTACTAGCAAGAACGCAGCAAAAGGCAATTCATTGATGAATGCTAAATCTGCTGAAAGCTCTGAAGCCGACAACAAAAGAAAGCGTGCATGGATAATTCTCAAATACTCATAATTCAAGGGAGTCCTCTATTTTGTGCTTTATTCTTCTGATTATCTTTATTGAGTTATGAGTATCTTATGCATACATTAAGCACATGTATGATTTAGGTGTGGGGGGGAGTGAGTTTTCATTACGATAAACTTTGTGATTTATGTTTGGACTCATGATATGTTGATTCATATATTAATTATTCCTCAAGATAGCATCATAATTTTCTGATTGTTGTTCATGAATAATTCTTAAGTTAGGGTGCATTTTCAGTTTAAGATCTAATGCATGAGAGAGACAAGTATGATTAGGATTTTCATTAAAGTTTTTCAAGTATCTCATTGATTTTGTTGAATGAAAAGTGTGCAAGACTTGATGCAATTTTTGACACCTACGTGAGCATTGAGCCTAAGGGCATTCATCACATATGTGCTCATATATATATATTTATGTTGTGTGTTATCAAACATAGCTTGTCTTTGCTAGAACTTGTTTGTGAATATGTGTTGAGACCATATTTTTGATGAATTTGTGTATAAAGATGATGAGGGCATTTAGGATAACCATTTTTTAACCTAAGCAAACCTACCTCACTTTTTATCCTTTGAAAACCAATTTGAGCCTTAACCTTTCTTTCTTGCATAATAACCTTGGTACAAGCTGAATTTTCCTTTTTGTTGTTGATATCCTTTATAATTTTGAACCCTTAAAATGAAGGAATTGTATCGAGCTTATTTGAATAGGATTTTAACTATGTCCATGAAAAGTTAATTAGATGATTCAAGTTGCATTGTTTTGATTTTTTATCGAATGGAGGATAAGTAAAACAAACAACAAAAAAACAAATATCCTCTTTAATATTTTTGTTTTTAAAAAAAAGAGAAAAGAGACAAAAAGAGAAGAGAAGAGAAGAGAAAAAGTGATTGAAAGAGATGTTATTTGAGTTTTGATTTAAGTTGATAATTGTTTGGATAAGTTTGTATGATTTCCTTCAATTTATTTAGCCAAAAAGTTCCTTTTGTCATACCTTACCTAAGCCACGTTACAACCCTTATTAAGTCCCTTTGATTTATACATTAGGTTCATTTTGTTTAGTGGTAGAGATATGATTCTTGAGCAAGTTTATGGAAATAACTCTCTATGTTTTGATTTGAGAGCTTAATGAACTCTAAACACTTTGAGCGTATAGAGTGAAATCCTTATGAGGGTGTCAAGTCTTGGTCATTTGATTTTGAGGGAATTAATGAGAGGCTATGTTTTAACAATGAGTCTTATGAATGCTTATTCTCTCGATTGATATTTTATCTTAACCCTTAAATGTGAACTAGCTTTTGGATATTGTTTTGATGACATGAAGGGAGATGAGAGGTTGTTGTGAAGATGATTAATGTATTGAATTGATGTATGCTTGAGGACAAGCATGAGTTCGGTGTGGCAGAATTTGATAAGATCTCATCTTGACTAATTATTTAATATTATCTCCTTTGTTTTGAATTCATTTTTATGCTTAAATTTTAAAACTAATATTTGTTTTGTTTTAGGAGGTAAAAATTAGAGATTGCATCAAATTGGGACTCTATTGATGATAATGACAATTTTTGGATAACGTCAAGAGATTGATGCAGTGGATTCTCTTATTTGATTTTTTGTTTAGGTTTTTCATTCAGATTCTTATCTCAGTCCTAGCTAAAGCTACAATCGGAACCTTATCCCATTGCCGAAATGAGGCTTAGGTTGATTCTTAGTTTTTAAAATTAACAACCGTTGGGGGAGAAGTAATGGCTGGGGAGTACTACATATGTCTAATGCTCGAAGAAGAAAGGCTGATTACTTGAAGAGTTGGAATTTGACTAGAAGACTTCGCCTTATCCTTATATTGAAGGAGTTTGATTTTGAATTCGTTTTAGATAGACATTTTTAGTTAGATTAGGATTAGATTAGAAAACCTATAAAAGGGACGTTTCTCATAACAGAAAAATCTCTCTCTTCTTATGTTTTTAGCAATTCTTTAGTCTTTCTTCTTTTTTTATCATTGGACCGAAAGCCATATGTAGCTAAACTCATTGTTCTAATTCAAGGGGATTCAATACTCTAACTGTAAATTTGTGAGATGTTGTGTTTCAAACTTTTATTCACGTTGTAATTCAATTATTTCTTGTTTTGAGTTTTCATATTTCATGAATGATTGATATTCAATTAATCTGACAATTTAATTTAATATTGATTATTCTATCGCTATCCAGGAATTAAGTGATCCGTAATTGTCATGAAGGATTGGTACAAGTAGCAAATAGGTTATTTATGAATTTCCATATTTAACTTATGATAAACAAGAAAACTAAATTGAATAGTTGCAGCTATCTCGATTATTTAACTTAGGGTTTAGTCTTTTTCACGGAGCTTATTGCTATCATTTATTTGATATGAAATGTTATCATACCCAGTCAATAGATGGTAAGTTTTGGTTTGGATGCTTGGTTTGAATCAATTAATTTAGGAAAATTTGAGACTTATTACAGCTATTTTAATATGTTTCGGACTAACTGCTTGAATTGTGAAAATATTCTTTTTGAACCAATGATCAATGTTACAATTAGATGAGACCTTTCCCTTGAATCGAAATTTGGTAATCTTGACTTTCTTATTTTTAAATTCAGTTGATTTAATTTATTTTCATATTAATTTTAGTTAATTAGTTATTTAATCAAACACCCCCCTTTAATTTTATTGCTTGAAATTAAGAAACTAGTGTTCAGTTCCCCAGGGATTCGACCTGGTTCCATGACTACTACAAAAGTTTGGAGAATCGATATTATTTTGGGGGCTTCGACAACTTGACCAACAACACAATAAGGTTTTTTCTAACCTTTTTATATGCCTTAAATTTTTTATTTCAAATAACTTCCCTTTAGAACGAGCTCAAGCAACTACGAGGGTCATTGGGTGATCATTGGATAATAATTGGAGATTTTAATTACATGTTGAAACCAACAAAAGTTGAGGGAAATTTCAAATAAAAAAACCACTTGAATATATTGTTGGAATGTTACTGCAGTGCTCAAATTGTAACCTTAAAATGGAATGACTTCACTATTCTTGGAATAACAATTCAGAAGGAAGGTTCTGCACAAGGAAAAAGCTTGACAGAGTTCTAGTTAATAGCTTTTGGTTAAATACCTTTAATGAAAGCAAAGCCAGCTTAAAAAACCATCTACTTTTGGATCACACACCAATCTTGGTCTAGAATATATTTAATACTTAAATAAGAAAACCTCCCTTTTTGGTTCAATAATTTTCTACTTGAAGTAGAGGGTTTTGGTACTAGCTAATAAGTTGGAGGACCTAGTGAAACTTGTTGAATCAAGGGAAATATAAAGGATCTTGTTTTCCCTAAACCCCATTTTCAGAGGATATGGAGTCACACAAAGACAATAGTGATTGAGACAGTAAAAGAATTCTTTGAGAATCGCAAGATGTTAATGGAGATAAATAAATCATATATGAGCCTAATTCCTAAGGTTTCAACCTCGAGTTCACCGAAACATTATCAACCCATTTCCTGTTGCAACATTGTATATAAAGTGATTGCAAAGATCTTAGCCGAAAAATTGAAGCCTGCACTGAATAATCTAGTAGATTCCTTTTAAGGAGCTTACATACAAGGGAAATCTATAGGGGACAACATCCTAGTGGTACAAAAACTCTTAAAATATTATTCAAGAAAGAATTCTAGTAAGAACTATGAAATAAAAATGATTTCCATAAAGCATATGATTATGTGGACTAGAACTTCTTGCGTAATACATTGTTAGCAATTGGTTTTTCGAGTAAATTCATTCAATGGATCCTATAGTTTATCACTGTAGCCTTATATGCTATTTTGGTCAATGGTGAAGTGACTAGACTAGTGAAAGGGGCAAGAGGACTGAGACAGGGAGATCCCCTATCTCTTTATCTTGATTATAGAGGTGCTTGTGAAATTAATTAAGCAAGCGATCAAAACAAATCAAGGCTTCAAATTTCATTCAAAATGCAAAGGATTGAAAAACCTAAGCCTCTCCTTTACTGATGATCTAGTATTGTTTTCCGAAGGTGACCCATCTCTATCAACATTCTCATAGTTGTTCTAAAAAACTTCAAATCACTTTCTTAGCTTAAGATAAACAAGCAGAAATTATCTCTCTTTGTGTCAACTAGTGCAAGAATATAGAAAGATGGTTAGCAAACATCATAAGAATCTCTATGGCTAACCTCCTTTCAAATATCTAGGAGCACCCATAACTACAAGAAGACCCACCAGCATGGACTTCAAAACCCTCCTAAATAAGATCAAGCAAAAAATTTAAAGTTGGAGCTCCCAATGCGCTTTATAGCAAGTAGAATTCAAACTATGAAATTTATACTCAATAATTTACATGTTTATTGATGTTTTTACTTGTGGCTTCCCAAGAATATTTATAAAAGTATTGAACACATGTTTAGAAGATTTCCCTCAAAAGGAAGCATTAAGGGGTGATATTTGGTCAAGGTTAAATGGAGGGAGGTTTGTAAAGAGAAAAAGGAAGTTGATTAGGCATTGTTGTGTCTAGTTTATATTGCTTTTAATTGCTTTCATATCTTGATTTTGGTTATAAATCCTTATGTTTTGATCCAAAAGATAGATTGTGTGAAATTGGTATAGATATTACATGAATCTTAATTTTGTGAATGTGGCATGAACTGCATGCAAGTCACAGCCCGTGACTTACATTCATAGCTATGCATGTTTAAGTCACAGTCATGACTTACATGCACGACCGTGCATGTGTAAGTCACGTCATTTCTTTCATTTTTCCTTGATATTTATGTGGTTGCTACAGAGATTGAGGGCATAAAACCCTAGACCTAGGAGCATACTACAAATAGAAGGAGAAGGTGGTGACGAAGGGGACATCTTTCATTCACTCTTCATTCTTTACACCAGAGACAAAATCGAGGGAAAAAATAAGAGAGATAGAGAGGGAGGCGGAGAAAAGAAACAGAGCCTCAACTAAGAGAAGAATGGAGAGAAAGAAGAGAGTCGGGTGAGAAGAGAGAAACACAACAGAGAGGTGGAAGCTTGGGACAGAGGCATAAAGCAAGAGCTAAAGTTGAATTTTGGTGAACTTGAGCAATTATTCATCTGGGCAAGAAGAGAGTAGAGGCAGAAGGCGAGAGCCAATAGGATACCCATCGTCAACTTCTGCGTTTGAGAGTCTTCATTTTATTTTTTTGCTCATTTTATTTCATCTTTTAGTGATAATGTTGAACTCATTTATCTTCTGTCTATTAACTTACTTTTTGTTATTATTCTGTTGCTTATTAGTCCATCTTTAGTTTATTCGTTATGTTCATTTCTTTTACATTTTTCAGTTGACAGTAACATGAAATTAAAGTGTATGAGATAATGAACTGTGTTTATACTATGATGGGCTGATCTCTTTTTCTTGAGAATTAATATAGCTATTTTAGTCAAATATGCAAGATTAAGGGATTGCGTTGTTGCCTTGTGTTTGTTGTGATTTCTGAGGTGAATGGGTGTAATAACATGATCAAACTTTGCATCATTTTGGTATTAAATGAAGGATTGAGAGGAGAAGTTTAATATGGAATGAGAAACTACAGACGCTTAGGTTAAAAATTAGAAATATATTAACCTAAGTGGTAATTAGTAGTTGGGCTTCCATAATCACTGACGAAAGTTATATTAGTTAATTATTCAAGTTGATCTTAGGGTCATACTATTAATTTTGGTAAGACAACTGTCTGATCATTTCCCTTAATCATGCATAGGAGATTAAATTAGTGAAATTAATTATCAAGAGTTTTCTACTTCGATTTCTACTCGTCTTTATTTTCAGTTAAATCATTTTCTTTTTATTTTAATCTTGTGATTTTCTTTGAAGTTTTCACTCAATAATTCGGGATAGAGTGCTTAGGATTGCATTGTTTTCATTTTTAATTCAAAATTAATTATAGTTAACCAATTTCACCTCCGTGGGAGACGACCCTAGATAATCACTAAAACTACCTCGTATACTTGCGAGTAGGATGGCCTAGGTAAGTGTTTAATGTTTTGAACTTGAATGAATTTTGATTGTTTTTTCTGCTAAAGTGATTTTGATTGTTTCGTCGATTGTTTTGGCTGTTCATGCATACACTTTTCTCATGTTATTTCATTGAGATGTTTTAGTAATTTTCTTATTAATTCATTGTTGTTTTAATTTGGTTTATGCTAGGAAGGAGGTATCAAAAAAAGGTGAACTTGCTCCCTTTATTGACAACGTACATCAGATAAGAGGACCTATAAGGGATGTTGAAGACAATCCTGAGGGACCTAAACCAAAAGATTAAGAGATGGGTGAAAGGCAGCCAGTGACGAAGGAGTATGCTAAACCAGTAATTGGTACTACAACTTTGTGTATACGATTGGGGGAGGCAGCTAGGAACTATGAATTGAAGAGTATCCACTACAACATGCTGCCATCATTTTATGGGGTTTTCAATGAAGACCTTTAAACTTTATTCTAGAATTCTATACCAATCTCCAGACATTCCCGTTGGATGACTTAGATGAAGATCAACTCAGGATAAGGTGCTTGTTGGACCCCAAACCGGTTTAATTATTTTGATGCATGATTTGATTTTTATTTTTGAGGTCTTGTTAGGTTTATTATTTTGGAGTGATTAACATGTTTTAATTAAGAAGATTTATTGTTTGGATTAATAAGTTGTTAAAATAGAAAGAATGCATGAAGGGTAAAATTGGAAGACCAATAGGGTCTAAGAGTTTTAAGGCATAAA
>JAOQMQ010000007.1:5148836-5160652 GCA_027563845.1 Erythroxylum subrotundum | reverse complement strand
TACAATTAGAAATTGATACATTATTAGACAGTGTATGCAGTGAAAACCCATTAGATCCAATTAAAAATCATAATAAGAAAATTATTGAAATTAAACTTAAGGATCCATCACAAGAAATAAACGTTAAAAATAATATTCCTTATTCACATCAGGATGTCAAAGAATTTATTAGTGAATGTACAGATTTATTGACAAAACAATTAATTACACCTAATACAAGCAAACATTTAGCCCCTGCTTTTTATGTAAATAACGCAACTGAACAAAAGAGAGGAAAGCGTAGAATGGTTATAAACTATAAAAAATTAAATGAAGCTACTATAGGTGATGCATATAAATTACCTCGAAAGGATTATATAATTAATAAATTAAAAGGACATACATGGATTACAACATTAGATGCAAATCAGGATATTGGCAACTTAGATTACATGAAAATATAAAACCATTAACAGCGTTTACATGTCCTCCTCAGAAACATTACCAATGGAATGTACTTCCTTTTGGATTAAAACAAGCACCTAGTATTTATCAAAGATTTATAGATAATAATCTTGAAGGTTTAGAAGATTTTACTTTTGTTTACATTGATGACATTATTATTTATTCCAATCAGGATAAAATTGATCATTTAAAAAAGCTAAAGATAGTTCTTCAAAGATGTAATGCAAAAGGGTTAATTTTAAGTAAAAAGAAGTGTAAACTAGCTCAACAAAATATAGAATATTTAGGTATTGAATTTATTAATGGCTATTTAAAATTGCAACCCAATATTTTAAATAAAATTCAACAATTTCTAGATCAGTTAACTAATAGAACTCATGTACCACAATTTTTAGGTATCCTAAATTACATTTCAGATCAAGGATTCTTTCGCAATCTAGCAAAAGAAAGAAAACAATTACAGTTAAAATGTAGTACAAAAAATCAATGGAATTGGACTGACTTAGACACTCAAGCTATAAGGAAACTCAAGATTTTATGTACACATTTACCAATGTTATATAACTATTTACTAGAGGATTCACTCCTGGTACAAATTAATGCAAGTATGGATACATGAGCTGGCTGCCTTCTGGCACAACCACCCAAACAAAAGAAATATTATTTATTCAAATATATAAATGGGACTTTTAATCCCACTCAGTATAGATATCCGATGCATGAAAAAGAAACGCTGGCTTGCTTAAAAACGTTACGCAAGTGGCGAATAGACCTATTACCGGTTGAATTTAAAATTCAAACCAATTCTAAATATTTATGTGGATTTAAACGATACAATATAGACAATAATTATAACCAAGGTAGACTTATAAGATGGCAACTTGAACTGAATCAATATCAGTTTGAAGTGCAATATATCAAATCTTCTGACAATTTTCTTGCAGATATACTCACTCAAGAATGGAAGCAGTTATAAGCAATCTTGAAGAAGCACTTGCACAAAAAGAACTAGACCTAGTTAATCAACAGCAAATAATTGGAACCATTACTCGGGATATCAACCAACTTAAAACTACCATCCAAGTCTTAAAACAAAATACTCACAAGGATCATCCACAAAATGAACCTATTGTTTTATCCACTACATCTACCTCCACATTTCAAAATACCCATACACAAACATCTTCTACACCTCTACCTCAAAAGCAAATAGACCAATCTGAAGAAAAGACCTATGTTATCTTTAACGGACCCAGTGCAGGTATCTACGACGCATGGCACAAAGCAGCTATTTACATCACTGGACATCCAGGTATTTTGCACAAAAGTTTTAAAACCAAAATAAAAGCAGAAAAGGCTTTAGCCGAGATTAAGCCCAATTTGAGACCAAATAACAAACAAATTTTGGAACAACCTGTTTCACCTTTATCCAAAATGCATACATTAGGAAAACCCATTAATATGGCCCGCATCAATACTATACCTACCAAATCTATTCAGATTGAAGCTCGTAAATTGACTTTAGAAATGTTCATCGACTGTTTTCAGAATTTGAACCATTGGACCGAAGCCTATAAAGCATTCCACTATTATCCACTCAATAGAGGCAAATATGAACCAAAAGCTATAGTCCTTCCAGAGACCGATCCATTAACTACTCATCTTTTATTTCAAAGTAGCCTCATAGATACATTATATATTACTAATTTACAAATCCTCTCTGAATTTCCCTTTGGGTTTATTCAAGCCGTCAGAAATTATAAAGATAAATTTGCGAAGGATAGAGAAATATATATCAAAATTTGGAGTACCTATCCCATCTTTAAGGAAAGTACTTCAATAAAGGATGCAGAAACTCTTATACCCAGAATTGCCTTCCTTACCATTGGGATCAGCAATGAAGTATATCCAAAAATTGAAGAACCTCCTAAACATGATTTTGACTGGGAATTGATAAATCAATTTAATCTTCAATGCTTTGAGGGAGTATTTATTCAAGTAGCCAGAATCAATGTCGAATCAAATATACGCATCAATTATAAAGGATTTCATTTGCTTATGGTGTCAACCTACAAGTTACCAATTCAACCAGAGGCTTTAGCTATTGTTCAGCAATTTCTCCAGCCATTTATAACCATGGAAGGTATCTTTAATGAACTCAATGCCCAATGGAAATACGCTATCTGTTGTCAACTTCAAATCTATCCAGAACATAAGTGCAAACACTGTCTATCCACTGCACAGCCAGAGGAAAATGAATCGTTAGAAGTAATTATTGAAGAAAATTGAGACAGATTGATTGATTGATAGATGTAGGCCCCACTATCGGCCATTTGCAGAGGAATCTGCTTTATGTACATTATTTAGTTTGTTGTTTTCTGTAAATTATTGAGTCTTTACTTTTTACTTTATGCTTTAGCATCTGCTTTAGCTTTGTCGGCCATCAGTCTTTTGGCCTTTTCTCTTTCCTAGTCTATATAATGTAACGATTGAGCCTTCAGTTGCTCATCGACCTATGCAATAAAATTCTCCTTTAGACATTTCTCTTTTCTCTCTCATTGCGGGAGATTGGCTTTTAAGCAACAAAGGAGATATAAAGGGTATGTCTAAAATTGAATCTAATTGCCCTCTATGCATATATTTACAAATTTATTTGAATTTGATTCATTTCTTCCTTTATCTATGTGTAACCCAACTTCCTTCGCACGAATTATATTCATTTTTAAGTGATTGTTCTTTACATAATTTTAATCCATTATTATTATTTCAATATCTGTTTGATCTCTATTTTAATCCAGACATAGATTATCATAACTTAGAATAATTTGCACAAATAATACTTACAACTAAGCTATGGAAAATATGAATCCAGACCCTTATATTCAGAAAATAAGAGAAGGAATTTATCTTACCGAATTACACGGACCTCGATCTAACGAAAAATTAAAGCAATTAAAACAAATGTTAAATGATTATATAGAAATATGTCAAGAAGATATAATTACTTGTAGTACTTATCCAGAATGTATAGCTGAAAGTCATCGAAAGATTGAATTATACATACATATTATAGAAAAAATTAATGAATGGTTAAAACAATAAATGAGATACGGATTCATGCGAACATATTTTGAGCAAAAGCAATATTTAAAAGAATTAATTGAACTCACTTATATTCGTGATAATAATTATAATCATATTATTGAACAAAATCAATTATATATTAAACAAACTCCAGTTACTCCTCACAATCAAGATGATATAGCAAATAGATTTCATATTATTTATTTTTATGTCAATTTAAAAAGAGAAAATAAATTCAGAAGAAAACAATACAGAGAAGAGATTAATAAGCTAATAGACTAATTTATATTATTGCCTCTCAGATGGAAGGAACCTACTTTGAACGAAAACAATATTTAAAAAATGCAATCAAGGAGACCTATCAAAAAGAAGCTAAAATCAATGCCATGATAAAAAGATAGACTGAATCATGCAAGCGAGCTAGAACCAGTCCTACAGAACGAATGTATCATCAACATTTGTATTCAGACACTGGAATCATAAGTGGAGCTCATAAATTAAAATTGATAATCATTGAATCACGAAGGTTTTATGAAAAACTGATCAAGAAATTGATAGATTAATATCTTTGTATTCTGTTCAATCTTTGTACTATTTCCTTATATTCAATAAAATTTTAATTATGCATTATTTTGAGTTACGTACAAAGTAACTCTCAAACAACAACTTAAAAATAGTTATGAAATGGCAGAAAATCATAGATTTTACATTAAAAAATGTAAGACCAAGATAGAACAGGCAAAATATAAAAAAAGATATTCCTCGAATTATTACATTACAACATCGTTTATATATTCTAAAACATGTTCAATATAACAATAGACAAAATATAAAACGTGATAAAGAAAATATTTCTCGTCTAATTTCTTAAATTACTTATCATGAATATTTTTGCTTTACTAGTTACTACTTTTGCGTGTTTATTTACTATGTTTTTATATGCTCAAATTTTATTTAAGTTTATTGAAATTTGTTACTTTGTGTTCTATAATTCTCAAACATTTATTTCATTTTTACAATTAGTATATCAATTAGGACTTACTGATAGAATACAACGATATCTAATTATAAGATGTTTAAACTTTCGAGATGAATCTCTCGAATGGTTTGATATACAATATCAACAGTATGGAACTAATTATTTAGCCTACAAATGAGTACATCTAATTGTTCCCTTTGTAGTCAATTAGAACAAGACATTATAGAAACACAACAAAAGGTATTACAATATCAAGTAGACACTAATCAGTAGGCTAATAGATTGATTTAATACATTGAGGAACACCCTCATAATATAGATTTAGAAGAACTTCAAGATATTAGAATAGAATTAGATGCAATTCGTACTTTATACCATTTTTACACAAATGAATTATTTTTCTATACAAGAACTCTTAGATTACACCAATACTATAGTAATCATTAATATGGATAAAGGCAAAGAAAAGGATACCCAAATACTAGATGTTGATACATTAGAATTAGAAGAAGCTCAAGGAACGTTCCATATAAGTACTTTATTATCACAAGATAAAAAGAAACAAATAGCTAAAACACAATTAGATCTAAAAGAAGGTCAAGATATTCACAAATCACTTTTAAAAAGGGTTTTAGATAGAAAAATATTATTTATTTTGGAAAAATAATACATGAAACCCCAATTAGAATAGATCAAATCCTAAAAGTGCTATTGCCTACAAATTTTATAAAAACGACCTAATGATATCAGGATAATGTCCATTTTCTATTACCTATCAAATTAGTTATGCTTTAACTAATTCACATCACAGTATTGAATTTAAGGATACAGATAAAATTTACATTGATAAACTATTTAATGAAGTGGCCAAAGTAGGTACAAATTTTAGAACTACATTAAGAGAATTACCTACCATACAATTTCCTATTCAACCTTTAATCAATAAGAGACATTCCTTTTCAGATATTTAATCTTCTTCATCAGCCACTCCAGTAATTAGATTCAACTCTATGAAAATAGAAAGACCTATTCAATTTTTTGAACCTGAAAATGATAAATCATCCCTTAAAATTACAAATCCAATTATAGATGCTCCTTCCGCCATAGAAACATCTATAAAATTACATGATATAAAAAATCAAGTCACAGAATTGACTACATATTTAAAACATATATATATATATAAGTATGGAATGAGTCAATCATCCACTTTAGTATCTTATTGAACAAAAATAGTGATATTGTTCCGGTTTAAGTCATAGGTGATCAATCGACTGTTACTGTCATTTCTATATATTGTTTCTTCTGATTAAATTCTAACCTAGCTAATAATATACATGATTTTTCTCTTAACCTAAAGAGTAACTACTCCATTCCGTTTGGTTTTGTTCAAATATATATATATATATATACTCTAATCCTCATCTTCTCTCATACTAGTAGACAAGTTTACTGTTATTCCTCTTGATAAGATGACCAATCTGTAATAAAGAAAAATGTCCTGAAGAACCATCTCTATGCTTCTATTTTCTGGTTTAAAGTTTCTCAAAATTCACAAATAAGTCTAACTTAAGTTAAATTAGTTTACGACATTACCCGAAGTGCTCACCAAGACAGAACATGTTTCAGTAGCAATATTAAGAAGGAGAATGGTCAAAAGGAACAATCGCTCAACAACAGAACTATAATTCAAGTCGGATGGCCGGAGCGAAAATGAGCTCCAAAAATGATTCGCAGAGGTTAACTTGGCCGACAAGGAATTAAAGAGGGAAGGAATTGTTATAGAGAAAAACAAAGACCAAAAAATAAACTACAGGGACTTCAAAAATAAAGAAGCTTAAGAGAAGAGGGACATCGTTCAAGAACAACTAACCAGAAGCCCCATTTAAATAAAATTCACACTACAATTACCCAAGACTAACGTGTAATGTAGGGTTCCGCTCACTAGACAAGTGATAACAAAAAGTTATTATGTTGTCTCCTGTAATTCTCTCTTGACAATTCTCCTCAATCGGCGGCTATGACAACTCTCATGAAGCTTACTTGCTACACATCCACTGATAGTTATCAGTGAGCCAGAAAACCCGACCCCAGATGATTTTGTACTAGAATTACGAATTCCTTTTCAGTTTTGTTAACTTTGACCGTCTTGGCGCATTGGTACATGTGGATAGAATTGAAGTTATTGGCTAACCAATAACACTAATAAACTGAATCATTTAGTTGATTTCAGGATGAATTATCATATCGAATTCCTGCATAAAAAGTTGGAATGTTGAAGGTGAAGGGAGAAGTACAAAACTCCAAAAAAAAGATTTAAGGGCCTTCGCATCTCACAATCTAAATCTCTAAGCCTAATAACGTTACTTCTGTTCTATACCTGACTTCAAAAAACTCGCAATTCAACTACCAAATCCAGTTGTGTCTGTCCTGCAGAAGAGAAATAAATAAGGGTTGTTTGGGTTGTCTGCTTGGGTCGGGGGGAAGAATATGAAATCTCACCACCTATTATTAGGTGGCTTGACCTTGTAAATTCGGACAATCCAATTAGATGTTGTGAATGCCTCTTCCAAGTATTCAAGTTTGATGTCCTTATTTCCTATCTCAACTCCCCTTGCACGATCATACCTACCAAAAAAACGCCAATTGCAAGATTTAGTAATAACAACATAATCAGAGATTACAGATCCCCTCTACAAGATCTACCTACTTTCATGCACAAATTGCACCAAATACTGTACTGGTACATCCTATACATCCTAGAGGCGAACTGATAGCTTGAACAACAAAGCAGTAATGCTGCACTTACCCGGGAGGCTTGCCATACTCTGTTACCATCTCTCCAAACCGATAGTAGGACAGTTTGTACCTATGGCCAAAACAAATATATATCACCGTCAAATCCTATAATTTTTTTATCATACTACGCAACTGATCCACAGTAATATAAAGAGTATATGGATAAACTTTAAAATTGAGATTCAACATATAAAGGGGTTGTTCACTAATTACGATGGCAAACAAGGAAACTCCTGAACAACGAGATCATGATATAATGTCCCATTTGAAACATTAGATGGATAGCATTAGGGAGAGCATCATAAAATATTCTAAACGAATGATGGACCATAATAATTTACCTTCAGAATTTAGCAAAACCCAACTTTCAGGAATGAAGTAAAAAAAAAAAAAAAAACTCAATTTTCAGGAATGAAGTAAAAAGCTCAATAAAACAGTTAAATTTCACCCATCCAATCTTGAGTTTCCCACATTATATCACTTGAATCATGCTACAAGTTATTGAAATACCATAGATCCAATTGAGTTATTACATACTATAGAGATCAAGATTTGATCACCTGCTTGAGTGAAGGCAAAGAGTGGAGAAAAAGGTTGAGCAAGAAATGGAAACTTAGCTCTAAACTAGCTACAATCAAATCTCAAATTTAAAAAAACTTTCAACAACTGACCATAGCAAATAAAATTTTCTTGAGACAATCTAAATTTTTTTCTAATCAAGGTTATCTAACAACAAAATGGCATTTCCTAGCATAAGATTTAAGTTTTGACACATCCTTTTGGTGCAGACTGGAACTCATTAATAAGTGTTTCGATTTTATACACTTGTTGTCTCCTGTTGTCCTTTCTTCATTCCATCTTATCCTTCTCTACCTGTTCGCTTACACTTACTCTTGCTATCTTCCAACTTTTTCACCTTCTGCTTGTCATTCAACAATGTATTCCATTCTTTGACTTGCATTAAATGTCTTGTCCAAGCCACAAGTTTCAAACTTATTCTGTCCACAAGCAATGAACCCTATTCTGGGGGCAACAAAACCTTGAATTCTCAGCTGATCAAATTCCTTTATGTCCCACCAACCCCCACCTCCACACCAAAATGTAAAAGAAAAACCTATCCACACAAACAGTATTGTTCAAGTACTAGGTAAATTTGACGATATACCATTGTGTCAACAACCATAAAACTAAATCACTTATCATTGCATATTATACTTGCATAGGAATCTCCCTTCCTATGTAATCAATTTTAACTGCATTCCTAGTTGTGATAAACTAAAACCGAATCTTCGATCAGTACTTCAGATTCCAACACTATAATCCAAACAGGTCACAGTAAAACAAAGGAAAAATATAAAGGAGACTAATCTATTTCAAATCCTCTCTCATGAAGCAACTAGTTTTACCATGAAGTGCAAGTATAGGACAGAAACTTACATAAGACAGTTCAACATCTTAGGAGCTGCACCTTTGTCAACACGATAGTCTCCATTAACAAGATAGTCTGGTTCCTTAATTACAGGGAATACTCCACCTCCAATTCTCACCATCCACAAAAACCTTGTGCAAATAAACACCGTTAGTAGATAAAAGATACATCAAGATGGCTACAAGAACAAATTTATGCATGGTGATCAATGATCTTATAACTAGTGTTTCTTAGTGGAGGGAGGAGGGAGGGAATCTGTTCCTTGTGGCCGTATTGAAGGAGAGGAAAGGGGCAACTGAACCTATTCAACATGAAGTTCATGGATTAGACTATGTATGATTCCATACTTCTACAGTAAGATGGAGGCTTACTTATTAATATCATCAGAAGAATACCCAGTAACACCACCAAAGACGACTAACACATAGTCCACATCAAGTGATCTCATTATATCATAGGCTTCATCTTCGTAAGAAGACATTGCACGTCCAACTGTAGCGATGTGGGTATTATTCCAGGTATTATTGTCAACAATAACTGTTCTGTTTCCCATGGCAGTTATCTGATAACCATAATCCCACCATGACATAACCTTTGCATTAGGAGGAGTGTTTTGTCGAAGCCAAAAGTATGCCTCACGATAATCATCAAAGATCACCCTACCCCCATGGGCACCTCTTGCAGCCAAGACAATTGAGGGAGATGAGTACGCCTCTGATGTCACCCAAGTACAGTGTGTAGCATACTTACTGAGCAAATAAAATGCACCCAAGAGCAGTGCTATAGCACCGTTTCTTTGAAAAGGCTGAGATTGATCAAGTAAAGCCTGCCAAGCATCAAACATCATAGAGATTTATTTCATCCAAAAGCCCACCAGCAAGAAGCAGAAAGAAACTGTTAAATGCTATAAATTTGACCAGGAAGAAATAAAATGTAGCCCAACTGCAATGAAGAGCCTTGAGGTAGATAACAACATGACAAATATCACTTCCAGACAACCAATGTAATGTTATAGGAAAATAATTTTAAGAGAACTGTTGGAAACTAGATTCAGCACATAAATGCCGAACAGTGTTCACAAGGTACATTAGGAATCGGACCAAAAGAGTTGAATTATGATATGATATTCAAAGCTAATATGGTAAATAATGAAAAACTTTAAAGTTGGGCCTGACATAATATTAAACAAAATACAGCACGCAAAGCAAAGCAACTTGTTTAATTTGTTGGTCTTCCAATACGGATCACAAAATAACATTTCACTTCATCATGTAATCAAGAAAACATTTAGAACAGACAGTTATGAGGGGAAAACTGTAGCGAAGGACCTGAGTGGAGCACTTGGATCACTCAACAACTGAAAACATCTGATCTAATTAAATTAAAATGGAAAAAAAATGAAATTTTTTTCTTAAAAAAAATTTCATCTTTCAAACTGAAAAGATTCTATTCCTTACCTAGGCAGCATGTACTCAAAGTTTTATTTGGTAACATAACTTGTTTTAAATTGTGAAAATCCACAGGTGATTAAAGATAATGCCGTACAGAATAACTTCTAGTTGAGATGCAATGGAAAAAAAACTTAGCTAGGAGGGGATGATGCGAAGGAAGAAATTATAAAATCCCAAATCTCCAGTTGTCAAAACCTCACCTTAGAAGAAGCCTTTGCACCAGTGACTGCTTTAGTAGAACCAGTTTGGGAAACTTTTGTATTTGCTCTCAACAACAGAGCTAGATTCTTTACAGTGGCAGAAACAGCAATAGCACTTATAAGGCATACTGCAGGTGTAGCAACAAGAATTAATCGCACCATGACACCAGCAAAGTACATACTGGTGAGACCATACATAACTATGAATATTCTGGCATCCGACAGACGTTTGAAACAGAAATAGAGACCCGCAGGGAAAAGGAAGAGAAGAATGTGAAAATCAAACATGAAAGATGACCAAGCAGTTGGCTGATGCTCAGAGACAGAGGCAATTATAGGGATATGATCCTTAGCATAAGTAGGGTCAAGCAAAGAGTAAAACCGTCCTGTCCATGGAGAAATGTACCCAGATGCCATGCCAACTCCTAGAGCAACAACTCCTACTCCTACTGTACATGTCACAGTAATCCTCAAAAACGCTTGAAACAATTTTGCATCACTTAGCATGTGCTTAACCCAATCTAAAAAGTAAAATACCTGCACAAGTAGTTCCAATCAGCCTAAGTAGACCGGTACAAGATACTCCATTATACATACAAAAATCCACATGAAAAAATATAAGTGTCATACAGAGAGAATCACAATTCTATAAACTATCCTAATTGTAAACTCAGTTTGCAAAATCAAGAGAGGGGTATAAGACTTAGACAAACGAACAACTACAAAAAGGAACCACATTGCTAATCCAGAGTTTTAATAATTTCAAATCTATCAGCGTCAGGTTTTCAGATACTAGTAGGTGCATGGTGTGACAGAACTACAGATATTTATGCTTTCCAATGCTAGAAGAGAAAGGGCGATAATAGTGAAAGTAAAAGGACCTGCAACAAGAAGAAGACTCCCATTGCTGCCATATGCTCACCAGACTGGACATGCTGAAAACCCACAAAACGAATCTGCATAGCCAACAGCATTCCCAAAATATACGTAGAATTATAGGCAATATACAACCTCATTGAATACCTTCCAGTAAGTAACAGCACCAGTACATAAAGTGGGATCAAATTAATGATAAACACATAGCCTCCCCACGCGGACACCATATAGAAATACCCAAAAGCAGAAGCCAAGGCCCAAGCAAGAGACCCCGTGTTCACGGCCTTAATAAACAAGTAAAATGTCAACAATAACGCAAATATAGCAACTCCCTCGTTGTCATAAGACCCAGCAACAGATCTTGAGATATAGCCAGGACAAATCGCGATCAACGCAGCAGCAACAAGCCCTGCACCTGAGTCCCATACCTCTTTCCCAAAGAAATAGGCAACCAGGGTCGTATTCGACGCAAAAAACGGTGCCGTCAAAACACAGACCTCGCGAATATGGACGGCGAAGCGAAGAAACCGAAGAGTCCAGTAGATGATTGCCGC
>JAOQMQ010000007.1:5131477-5148631 GCA_027563845.1 Erythroxylum subrotundum | reverse complement strand
TAGACGAGACAGAGAATTGAGACCCGGATCAGAAGTTCTTGTTGCTTGGTCTTGAGCTTTAGAGACTTGAGAGAGAAGGTGTTCGCCAAAAGATCCGACATTTTCGAATTCTTAGCAGACATTAGTAGGGTTTTAGATGTGCCGTTAATTGGTTCGTTTTTGCCGGTCATGGTGCGGATTTAATCGGCCAGAGGCAGAGATTCGATGAATGGGAAGAATTGTGTGCGAAATGCTTCAAGATCTTAGCAATTATGCATCACATCAGAGGGGAAATTTGGTTTTTCCAAAGAAGATCAGAATTAGAAGTAGAACAGAGTTTGAACAGATCTTTTTAGAAGCCCTAATATAAGATTTGCAAGATTTTTATATTTGGATTCCAAAGCATAGGTGGGAATTGAATTATCGGACAAAAGAAGAGATGACTTCCTGGTCCGAAGATTGACACAAAATTTAACTCAAAAGTTTGACCGACTGGAACTTCACCAAAAGTCCATCCTAAAGCTGAAAAAACTCAAGAACAAATTAAGGAGAAACAATCTTCCAAACAAAAATTCCATTAAAATCAATTAAAAAACATAAAGAATAAAAAATTATAAGCCCATTCTTATCTCTTGTTTCTTTATTGTTAGTTTTCAATTTTCTTTCGTTTGTTATAAACAAAATTGGGATATGGATTTAGATGCGATAAACTCTAGAATTATGTTCTGATTTGATCCTTGATTTAATGAAACATTCTTGTTTTCTTGATAATTGTTAATATTTATATATTATGTTGAATTAAAGGAACAAAAAGATTCAATAATTACATTTATGATTTGTATGTTTAGATCATAATATGAATGATAAGGGTTGCATGTGGCTGCTAAAGACAGAACCATATAATATTTATGAGTTATGATTAAATATATTATAGGAATTCATAGATCGAGTTAATGTGTTCTTAGGTTTGTTTTATTAGAAAGAGACTTTGATCAATCAACTTATAAATAGGGAATTTATATTTATATCTATATATATATATATAGAGAGAGAGAGAGAGAGAGAATAGGATTATAATTTTGAAATTCCTATTGGTCCAAATAATTAGGATTAGTCATTGAATCAAGATAAATTCAAATATAGAGAAGTTTTAGGAGGATTATACATCTAAATCTATTATATCTATTAATTGTTATTTTTATCTATCATCGTTATTGTCTGAGTAACTCTTCTTTATTGTTTAGTTTAGTTTAATTCCCTTTTCTAAGTTAATAACTTGTTTATTTAGATTAGATAATATAAAGACGGTTAATATTAGTAATCACAGTCCTTGTGAGATTGACTCATATTTGTCGATGCCAGCTACAACGTATAAAACACACATCAAGCTTTTGGCAACATTTTCAGGTATTGTAATATTATGAAATCCATATTTTTATTAATCTAGTCATTTTTCTCTTTTGATTATGCTTTTATTTTATTTTGCTAAATTAGACTACTTTTGCTTTTTTATATTTATTTATTTTTATAGAACTATCTTTCTTGAACTTGTGTTTGTGGCTTATTTTTAGGATTATTCATTGTTATAACTACCAAACACAATGAAAGGATAGAGAGAAGGGTTATAGATAGAAGCTTGGAACAAAAGGCATGGTAATATGTATTTGGAAGTTTAATTCGTATTAGTCACGCTCTATGATATTTTTCATAGCCATTACCCCAATCATAAATTTCAGGCACCAGACTACATGTGAAAAGTGTACGAGCGACCAAATTTTGTAGAGGACTTGCTTTAAATTATCTCCTATAGGAGTACTTATAATATAAGGTGGAGCAACTATCTTAATTTCTTGTGAAATGATTAAACTCCATCTAAATTTTTGTAACAACAACAATAAGAGATGTTCAACTTCTCGAGGAGCTCATTAGAATCCTTTCTACAACTGAGACTGATATCCAAAGCATTAAAAAGCGTCTTACCACCATCCATAATATAGAATTTTTGATTGCATAACTCATTTAGTTTGTCTCTGAAGAACAGCAAGGTGTTTTGTTCAACTACAATAAGGCAAATCCTAGGGGGCAATTGAAAGTGAAAACTTTAAACAGTGAAGAGGAGCTAAAAGTTTTGGAGAATGAGAAGGAAGAAGAAGAAGAAAAGATTGTTGTTCAAAAAGAGGAAGATGGAGAGGAGGAGTCAAACAAGCAAGTTTTCGAGGAACTTTTAATAATATTATTAAATACGGTTAATTCCTAATTCTCATAGAGTAAATTGTCAAAATCAATAGAAGATTTATAAGGTTCTATTATTTCTAATTATTTTTGTAGTTTGTTGATGATCGGGTGTTTGGTGTGTGTAAGTTTTAATAAATACCCTCGATAATCTGCAAGTGCACAGTTTGTTAGCGTAGTACCTAAGGTGTTGATCCTACGAGGAGGGATAATATAATCCTAAAATCTAAGGTCAGAACAATTTGCAGAATTCAAATGTAACGAAACTAAAACGAGAATTCAATTCAATCAATCAAATCAAATCAATAATCAATCACGAAAATATAAATAATTCAGCAGTTGCAACACACACCCAAGAATCAACCTAAGGGAATTACCAATTGAGAGAAAGGGAATTTACCTATCCTTAACTCTATCCTAACTGATTATGGATTATCGAATTATTGGTTCTAGACGATCCTAGGGTTGATTACTTTCTCTCGAGTTATAACTATTAACCTTAAATCATAAACCCTAATCAGATTATAGAAATTGCAATCTCTTAATTAACAACCTATCCAAAACCCTAATTAGTTCTAAAGTTGTCTAATAAACTATCATAAACCTATGTAAGATCTCTCTTCGGACAATTTACAAATTTGATTTAATTCTTGTTCTATTAAATCACATAACTCTTATTAGCCCAATCTAATTATTTTTCATTCGATTCACCCTCTCAGTTTATTATCGAATTATGCAATTGTAGAATTAAATCACAATAAACTCAATAAAACATAAACAATCAGATTTCATTAATTCAAAGATAAAACTCCGAAGGTGAGTTTAAAACATCTCAAACAAGTGTTGTTGGCTACCAATTTGGTCATTAACTTCCTAAAACTTCCATTAATGCATGCAATTCGTAGTCATTAACTTCCCATAACTTCCATTAATGCATGTTATTCATGACTATTAACTTCCCATAACTCTCCGTTAGTGATGGGGGTTTGGAAGGCCAAATGGTGCAAAAAATATAGATGATTTTCGTGCATCTTTTGTAAGACATAAGTGAGAGAAAGGTTCTTTCTTACACACACACTCCTTTTCTCTCTAACTCTCACAAGAGTGCTTGTCTTTGCTAGCACAAAGAAAGAATTCTAGCCATCTATTAGTGAGGTTTCATCCTTCTATCTTCGTGTGGACTTTCATTAGAGACGATCTACGTTGATCGTTGTGGTTTACGATAACCCAACGTAGAGAAGATTAAAGAACGAAGGAGATCGTCAGAAAGGTATGTAAACATCTTACATTTTATCTTTTTGTTTTCTATATCTATAAGCATGAGTAAATCTGGTTTTTGAGGTTCTGTTTATTTTCCACTGCATATATTTGATATATATTATGTATAAGATGAATGATTGGAAACTTAAAACCTTGATATCATCTATAATTAGCCTTCGATCTTTAGTTCAAAAAATAGGAAACATAACTAGAGAAGAAAAAGTTTGCCTATAAATTAGTAATAGACATTGAAGGAGTCTAACTAGGGAAGTAAGCCACCTGCTCTAAACCTATAACCCTAATCTTGATCAAGAGGATTGTTATCAATGAAATAGTCACTCTAGTAAGTTCCTACTATCAAAAAAGATTTTGGAAACTCCTAGTAGAAAAAATTATTGGTCTAATAGGTCTATAAAAAGTACTTACAAAACCAAAGTTTTTGGGAAGTGAAATCCAACCATAATACCTCATGGATATGGTACAACTTGCTCAAAATTAGAGTTATGC
This sequence comes from Erythroxylum subrotundum, assembly GCA_027563845.1. NCBI lineage: Eukaryota > Viridiplantae > Streptophyta > Magnoliopsida > Malpighiales > Erythroxylaceae > Erythroxylum > Erythroxylum subrotundum. The sequence continues at coordinate 5,144,653 of JAOQMQ010000007.1, read as the reverse complement.
TCATTAATACCTTCAAAAGCATCATAGTTAATAAGGAAAACACCTTACTATGGTTTGACAACTAGTGTGAAAATGGTTCTTTATATCTCCATCCAATACTTTATCATTTGAGATACATGTTAAAGCCTAAGGCCAAAGTAAATGATCTTATGATAAATCAGTAATAGAAGCTTAGCTTGAGAGGCTTTGAGTGGCTGGCAGATACACTTCTTAGACATAGACTAAGACCTATGCTTAATGATAAGGTGATCTAGACCCTTCATTCCTCATGTTGCTTCACTAATGCCCCAGATAGGACTCCCTTCTTGCCTCAAAGAAATGAGGTAGGCTGACATAAAGTTGTATGGTTCAATGTTAAAATTCCTCACCATGCCTTCATCTCTCAGCTTGCTTTTAAGAATAGATTATCAACACTTGACACACTGAAAATATCTCTCTCTGTTGACACTAGATGTGCATCATGTTTATATACTATGGAGACAAGAGATCACTTACTTTTCTAGTGTTCTTATACTAATCCTTTATGGGGAAAATTCAAGTATATTTGTAATGTTCAAACCTAGTGGATCAGTTGGTCAAGTGCACGCTCCCTACTGATGATTCCAAGTTACCAAACTTAAAAATTTTGTGGTGGAATTTACGAAGAAAGGGAAGAGAGGAATATGAGGAGATTTAAAAATATATATTATTATTGTCTCAATTTCCGCCTACAACATTGGCCAAGATTAAGTAACATTTCTTGCTTACCTTGAGGAACACAAAGTTAACCTTGATAGTGCTCAAAGATGGGGAATAGCTAATTTCCTAATTTGATTAGAATGACTAATATGTGCTAGCAAAATCTATGTACTTCCCTAGCTTGATTATTATGTTGCTCAACTTTCATTTTCTAAATTCTTGCTTCAGATGTTTTGATCTCCTTATAATTACATAAATTTGCTCATGTGCATTTTCCAAGGCTTAGCCTTGTTTTGTAATATGTTTCCTTTAATTTTTAAAAAAATTATTAATTGTGGAGAAGTAACATGATTGGATTCAAATAGAATAGATATTAATTTCATACTATATATTTAATCGGAACATTATATGATAAAATGATTGAATTATACATAATGGCTAGTCAAAACCCTTTTGACATTCTTGAATATTTGGGCGGTCATGATGTATTCCTAAACGTCAATCTTGATCTTTGAATATAAATCATTTAGTTAGATAATTAAAGATAAATGAAAAGAGTTTAATTTATCTAATCCGAAATATGATTTAAAGTTATAGTTTATATCTATTGCTTACATATTTGGGAACCTAATAGGTTACATATAAAGAATGGGTTGAAGTGAGAAAAAATACTTTAAACAAGTTGGATTTGATTGTAATGTTTGAGAAACTTTATAATTAAATATTAGAGATTTAATAAATAAAGATCAATATGAGATATTGGATCTCATTTGGAAATAAGTGGTATTTAATTAGAATTATTTGTAATTATAATTAAATTTTAATTTAAAATATGAGATATTAGATCTCATTTGGAAATAACTAGTATTTAATTAGAATTATTTGTAATTATAATTAAATTATAATTGAAATTATAATTAAATTATAATTAAGTTACTATGCCTAAAACTTTTCATAAATAGGCTTAGGCTCTAAGGAAGTTGGGACTACTTACCTAACCTTCTTTGTAGCAATGGCAGAGTTCTCTCAAAAAGTTCTATGGATACTGTTAGAGGCCAGATACTTGTGACACTATGGTGGTTGAAATGAGCCAAAAATGGTTCGAGGATAATGAAAAAAAAGGATCAAGCTTTAGAATAAATACAAATTAAGATTCATTCTTTATTATAATTTATGTGTTAAATATTTTATAGAATTTAAGAGATCTTAGCTTTCAAGAAATCATAGGAAAAATTTCGTGATTATTCTGCCACTCCTAAGATCTGAACACGCCCCTACTTCTCAATATAGAGTTAATTTCTCTTTATTCCAGGTTGTGTTTGTAGCACCCCACCCTCTCGAGACACGTACCCGACATCCTGAGTGATGTTTGAGTGCAGATCCCACAAAGGTGACATGCTAGAACTATCGACTCTCGAAAACTCAGTACAAAACTTTTTTTTCTACATTTAACATACACGTATGCGGAAATCCAATAATCAAGTCGGCCCATTTTATTCATAAACATTTTCAAACACAAAATTACAACCAATACACAACTCATCAGAATTTCATTAGTCACTTGGGCCCAAATTCAAATACAAAACATTTCCAATTTCAAAAGTTATTACATACCAAACTATTCAAATACATATGACACAAAAATTGCGGAATATAAAAATAAGAAAATATAAATGCAGACGCCAACTAATCCCGACCTCTACCGCTTACTTAAATGCAGTGGATATACTCCCGTTACCATAACAAGGTACTCTTCTAAGCCTGACAAATAATTGCAAATTTTAGGTGAGTTTTGCAAACTCAGTGAGTGACCATCATCGATGGCTCACTCAACATATAACACATACAATTCACATAATTTATCTAATAATCACATTGGGTCATATACAATTTATCAATCATTTCACATTTTACATTCAACACATTATAATCATTCATATCATGCATATGCAGTGCATATGAGACCCATTTTTCATTTGTTTTTTTTGTTGTGACCGAGTGCCTAAACTGTCCCGTATCCATTGTGGATACCGGGCTCATTGATAGCTGTCCCATATCCATTGTGGATACCAGGCTCATTGATAATTGTCCCGTATCCGTTGGGGATACCGGGCTCATTAAACGTTGAGCTTGAGGCTTTGATGCGCATAACTGAGCTTAAAGCTCTTTTCACGTTGGCTACTCTGGTCACAACTGCCTTTATCATTTATGCATTCATGTAGTGAAATGCATCAATCACATATGATCACTTATTCACTTTCACATATCATCGGACCTTAGTCCGGTATTCAACATTTATGTTGAGAAACACTTTTTCATCCATATGCAAATGCACATTTATAACACATTTATCATCGGACCGTGGTCAGACATTTAACAAGCAAATTATGTACACTATTTCAATCTAATTCACATACAAGGAGCACTTCAGTGTTCTCACATTTATCAAACTCCTCGGACATATGTTGTCCGGAACCAACACATTGACATTGCATAATCATTCAATTCATAACTTAAACAAAACAAACAATAAAGTAAGACCATCTCGGTCTACTCACAATACACTTCAGATTAACATTAGCTTCCATGATTTGGAAACGTCTGAATGCGAACATTTAACCTGGACATCACAATTATGCAATACACTCATTGCACACACACATTAATAACTTTGCACAATTATAGCATTTATTTATGCACAAATGTGTATACGGACTATATACAACGCATACTCAATGACAATCCCAGGTATATTATCAAATTTCACATCTTATCCAAATCATCATTTTATAACTCAATTACTCATCATTTTATTGATAGCATTATTTGCTCTTATTATCAAATTCTCATTCACTTTAACTTTATACAGTTTACTCCTCTTCTTTGAATCACAACCTCAATCATGTGAATATCTTTATTCCAAAAACAACTCATACCTTTGGTACTTTGATATCAACAATTCATTCACTAATGTTATTCCAACATTACATGATCACACATTATCAAAACTCTCATTTCTTCTTATAATTTCTCCAAAATTCCAGACTTTCTGGTCTATTTTCCATGGTCAATTAGACAATGCAAATGAAGTAATTTGACAATGCTCTCTTATAAAAAATGTTCCCCATTGTCTTAAGTTTATAATGATACCAAAATTATTCAATTTGGTTCAGTATTTTGAAAGTTATTCTCCCAATATTTTCAGACTGTTCTCATTCTGAAACAGTAAATCAGATTCAAAATCCATCCAGAAATTGAAAGTCTTAGAGTCTGAATTACAATTTGACTTCTTCATATGATTTGTAGAAATATGTCTCTAGTTTACTTCATGTTCAGTGAAAATGCTCCAGTTATCATTTTCCAGAACTCCACATTAATTCTGTCCCAAATTCATCAATCAATATCTCCATAATGATTTTAGAAGGATATGATTTTTGGTCGAGATGAAGATCAATGTGCTAAAAGTCCAATGGTTTAAGTCTTATGTCATTTGGAGGTCGGACGAAGAAGATATGGCCAAAAAAAGCAAAGGTGTTCAGGGTGAGTTACTTCGGGCAAAGTCACCGTCGTGCTTATGCACGAGGGTGACTTTTAACTCACCTATGCAAAGTCACCGTCGTGCTTAAGCACAAGGGTGACTTCCAATTTTTCCCATGCAAAGTCACCGTTGTGTTTATGCATGAGGGTGACTTTCCTCTCCCTATTTTCTGCTTGCAGAAATTTTTTTCCTCTCTCTTCTTCATAACAGACCTTCAGGTCAATCTTTCATGGTCATTTTGATAAATAATATGAAGGATTTAGGCAAAAGACTCTTCTGAAAAATTGTTCATTTATGTATTAAGTTTCTAATGAAACTAAGGCAAAAGACTCTTCTGAAAAATTGTTCATTTATGTCTTAAGTTTCTAATGAAACTAATGGCATGCCATTAGTTTCATTAGAAACTTAAGACATAAATGAACAATTTTTCAGAAGAGTCTTTTGCCTTAGTTTCATTAGAAACTTAATACATAAATGAACAATTTTTCAGAAGAGTCTTTTGCCTAAATCCTTCATATTATTTATCAAAATGACCATGAAAGATTGACCTGAAGGTCTGTTATGAAGAAGAGAGAGGAAAAAAATTTCTGCAAGCAGAAAATAGGGAGAGGAAAGTCACCCTCATGCATAAACACAACGGTGACTTTGCATGGGAAAAATTGGAAGTCACCCTTGTGCTTAAGCACGACGGTGACTTTGCATAGGTGAGTTAAAAGTCACCCTCGTGCATAAGCACGACGGTGACTTTGCCCGAAGTAACTCACCCTGAACACCTTTGCTTTTTTTGGCCATATCTTCTTCGTCCGACCTCCAAATGACATAAGACTTAAACCATTGGACTTTTAGCACATTGATCTTCATCTCGACCAAAAATCATATCCTTCTAAAATCATTATGGAGATATTGATTGATGAATTTGGGACAGAATTAATGTGGAGTTCTGGAAAATGATAACTGGAGCATTTTCACTGAACATGAAGTAAACTAGAGACATATTTCTACAAATCATATGAAGAAGTCAAATTGTAATTCAGACTCTAAGACTTTCAATTTCTGGATGGATTTTGAATCTGATTTACTGTTTCAGAATGAGAACAGTCTGAAAATATTGGGAGAATAACTTTCAAAATACTGAACCAAATTGAATAATTTTGGTATCATTATAAACTTAAGACAATGGGGAACATTTTTTATAAGAGAGCATTGTCAAATTACTTCATTTGCATTGTCTAATTGACCATGGAAAATAGACCAGAAAGTCTGGAATTTTGGAGAAATTATAAGAAGAAATGAGAGTTTTGATAATGTGTGATCATGTAATGTTGGAATAACATTAGTGAATGAATTGTTGATATCAAAGTACCAAAGGTATGAGTTGTTTTTGGAATAAAGATATTCACATGATTGAGGTTGTGATTCAAAGAAGAGGAGTAAACTGTATAAAGTTAAAGTGAATGAGAATTTGATAATAAGAGCAAATAATGCTATCAATAAAATGATGAGTAATTGAGTTATAAAATGATGATTTGGATAAGATGTGAAATTTGATAATATACCTGGGATTGTCATTGAGTATGCGTTGTATATAGTCCGTATACACATTTGTGCATAAATAAATGCTATAATTGTGCAAAGTTATTAATGTGTGTGTGCAATGAGTGTATTGCATAATTGTGATGTCCAGGTTAAATGTTCGCATTCAGACGTTTCCAAATCATGGAAGCTAATGTTAATCTGAAGTGTATTGTGAGTAGACCGAGATGGTCTTACTTTATTGTTTGTTTTGTTTAAGTTATGAATTGAATGATTATGCAATGTCAATGTGTTGGTTCCGGACAACATATGTCCGAGGAGTTTGATAAATGTGAGAACACTGAAGTGCTCCTTGTATGTGAATTAGATTGAAATAGTGTACATAATTTGCTTGTTAAATGTCTGACCACGGTCCGATGATAAATGTGTTATAAATGTGCATTTGCATATGGATGAAAAAGTGTTTCTCAACATAAATGTTGAATACCGGACTAAGGTCCGATGATATGTGAAAGTGAATAAGTGATCATATGTGATTGATGCATTTCACTACATGAATGCATAAATGATAAAGGCAGTTGTGACCAGAGTAGCCAACGTGAAAAGAGCTTTAAGCTCAGTTATGCGCATCAAAGCCTCAAGCTCAACGTTTAATGAGCCCGGTATCCCCAACGGATACGGGACAATTATCAATGAGCCTGGTATCCACAATGGATATGGGACAGCTATCAATGAGCCCGGTATCCACAATGGATACGGGACAGTTTAGGCACTCGGTCACAACAAAAAAAACAAATGAAAAATGGGTCTCATATGCACTGCATATGCATGATATGAATGATTATAATGTGTTGAATGTAAAATGTGAAATGATTGATAAATTGTATATGACCCAATGTGATTATTAGATAAATTATGTGAATTGTATGTGTTATATGTTGAGTGAGCCATCGATGATGGTCACTCACTGAGTTTGCAAAACTCACCTAAAATTTGCAATTATTTGTCAGGCTTAGAAGAGTACCTTGTTATGGTAACGGGAGTATATCCACTGCATTTAAGTAAGCGGTAGAGGTCGGGATTAGTTGGCGTCTGCATTTATATTTTCTTATTTTTATATTCCGCAATTTTTGTGTCATATGTATTTGAATAGTTTGGTATGTAATAACTTTTGAAATTGGAAATGTTTTGTATTTGAATTTGGGCCCAAGTGACTAATGAAATTCTGATGAGTTGTGTATTGGTTGTAATTTTGTGTTTGAAAATGTTTATGAATAAAATGGGCCGACTTGATTATTGGATTTCCGCATACGTGTATGTTAAATGTAGAAAAAAAAGTTTTGTACTGAGTTTTCGAGAGTCGATAGTTCTAGCATGTCACCTTTGTGGGATCTGCACTCAAACATCACTCAGGATGTCGGGTACGTGTCTCGAGAGGGTGGGGTGCTACAAACACAACCTGGAATAAAGAGAAATTAACTCTATATTGAGAAGTAGGGGCGTGTTCAGATCTTAGGAGTGGCAGAATAATCACGAAATTTTTCCTATGATTTCTTGAAAGCTAAGATCTCTTAAATTCTATAAAATATTTAACACATAAATTATAATAAAGAATGAATCTTAATTTGTATTTATTCTAAAGCTTGATCCTTTTTTTTCATTATCCTCGAACCATTTTTGGCTCATTTCAACCACCATAGTGTCACAAGTATCTGGCCTCTAACAGTATCCATAGAACTTTTTGAGAGAACTCTGCCATTGCTACAAAGAAGGTTAGGTAAGTAGTCCCAACTTCCTTAGAGCCTAAGCCTATTTATGAAAAGTTTTAGGCATAGTAACTTAATTATAATTTAATTATAATTTCAATTATAATTTAATTATAATTACAAATAATTCTAATTAAATACTAGTTATTTCCAAATGAGATCTAATATCTCATATTTTAAATTAAAATTTAATTATAATTACAAATAATTCTAATTAAATACCACTTATTTCCAAATGAGATCCAATATCTCATATTGATCTTTATTTATTAAATCTCTAATATTTAATTATAAAGTTTCTCAAACATTACAATCAAATCCAACTTGTTTAAAGTATTTTTTCTCACTTCAACCCATTCTTTATATGTAACCTATTAGGTTCCCAAATATGTAAGCAATAGATATAAACTATAACTTTAAATCATATTTCGGATTAGATAAATTAAACTCTTTTCATTTATCTTTAATTATCTAACTAAATGATTTATATTCAAAGATCAAGATTGACGTTTAGGAATACATCATGACCGCCCAAATATTCAAGAATGTCAAAAGGGTTTTGACTAGCCATTATGTATAATTCAATCATTTTATCATATAATGTTCCGATTAAATATATAGTATGAAATTAATATCTATTCTATTTGAATCCAATCATGTTACTTCTCCACAATTAATAATTTTTTTAAAAATTAAAGGAAACATATTACAAAACAAGGCTAAGCCTTGGAAAATGCACATGAGCAAATTTATGTAATTATAAGGAGATCAAAACATCTGAAGCAAGAATTTAGAAAATGAAAGTTGAGCAACATAATAATCAAGCTAGGGAAGTACATAGATTTTGCTAGCACATATTAGTCATTCTAATCAAATTAGGAAATTAGCTATTCCCCATCTTTGAGCACTATCAAGGTTAACTTTGTGTTCCTCAAGGTAAGCAAGAAATGTTACTTAATCTTGGCCAATGTTGTAGGCGGAAATTGAGACAATAATAATATATATTTTTAAATCTCCTCATATTCCTCTCTTCCCTTTCTTCGTAAATTCCACCACAAAATTTTTAAGTTTGGTAACTTGGAATCATCAGTAGGGAGCGTGCACTTGACCAACTGATCCACTAGGTTTGAACATTACAAATATACTTGAATTTTCCCCATAAAGGATTAGTATAAGAACACTAGAAAAGTAAGTGATCTCTTGTCTCCATAGTATATAAACATGATGCACATCTAGTGTCAACAGAGAGAGATATTTTCAGTGTGTCAAGTGTTGATAATCTATTCTTAAAAGCAAGCTGAGAGATGAAGGCATGGTGAGGAATTTTAACATTGAACCATACAACTTTATGTCAGCCTACCTCATTTCTTTGAGGCAAGAAGGGAGTCCTATCTGGGGCATTAGTGAAGCAACATGAGGAATGAAGGGTCTAGATCACCTTATCATTAAGCATAGGTCTTAGTCTATGTCTAAGAAGTGTATCTGCCAGCCACTCAAAGCCTCTCAAGCTAAGCTTCTATTACTGATTTATCATAAGATCATTTACTTTGGCCTTAGGCTTTAACATGTATCTCAAATGATAAAGTATTGGATGGAGATATAAAGAACCATTTTCACACTAGTTGTCAAACCATAGTAAGGTGTTTTCCTTATTAACTATGATGCTTTTGAAGGTATTAATGAGCATAACTCTAATTTTGAGCAAGTTGTACCATATCCATGAGGTATTATGGTTGGATTTCACTTCCCAAAAACTTTGGTTTTGTAAGTACTTTTTATAGACCTATTAGACCAATAATTTTTTCTACTAGGAGTTTCCAAAATCTTTTTTGATAGTAGGAACTTACTAGAGTGACTATTTCATTGATAACAATCCTCTTGATCAAGATTAGGGTTATAGGTTTAGAGCAGGTGGCTTACTTCCCTAGTTAGACTCCTTCAATGTCTATTACTAATTTATAGGCAAACTTTTTCTTCTCTAGTTATGTTTCCTATTTTTTGAACTAAAGATCGAAGGCTAATTATAGATGATATCAAGGTTTTAAGTTTCCAATCATTCATCTTATACATAATATATATCAAATATATGCAGTGGAAAATAAACAGAACCTCAAAAACCAGATTTACTCATGCTTATAGATATAGAAAACAAAAAGATAAAATGTAAGATGTTTACATACCTTTCTGACGATCTCCTTCGTTCTTTAATCTTCTCTACGTTGGGTTATCGTAAACCACAACGATCAACGTAGATCGTCTCTAATGAAAGTCCACACGAAGATAGAAGGATGAAACCTCACTAATAGATGGCTAGAATTCTTTCTTTGTGCTAGCAAAGACAAGCACTCTTGTGAGAGTTAGAGAGAAAAGGAGTGTGTGTGTAAGAAAGAACCTTTCTCTCACTTATGTCTTACAAAAGATGCACGAAAATCATCTATATTTTTTGCACCATTTGGCCTTCCAAACCCCCATCACTAACGGAGAGTTATGGGAAGTTAATAGTCATGAATAACATGCATTAATGGAAGTTATGGGAAGTTAATGACTACGAATTGCATGCATTAATGGAAGTTTTAGGAAGTTAATGACCAAATTGGTAGCCAACAACACTTGTTTGAGATGTTTTAAACTCACCTTCGGAGTTTTATCTTTGAATTAATGAAATCTGATTGTTTATGTTTTATTGAGTTTATTGTGATTTAATTCTACAATTGCATAATTCGATAATAAACTGAGAGGGTGAATCGAATGAAAAATAATTAGATTGGGCTAATAAGAGTTATGTGATTTAATAGAACAAGAATTAAATCAAATTTGTAAATTGTCCGAAGAGAGATCTTACATAGGTTTATGATAGTTTATTAGACAACTTTAGAACTAATTAGGGTTTTGGATAGGTTGTTAATTAAGAGATTGCAATTTCTATAATCTGATTAGGGTTTATGATTTAAGGTTAATAGTTATAACTCGAGAGAAAGTAATCAACCCTAGGATCGTCTAGAACCAATAATTCGATAATCCATAATCAGTTAGGATAGAGTTAAGGATAGGTAAATTCCCTTTCTCTCAATTGGTAATTCCCTTAGGTTGATTCTTGGGTGTGTGTTGCAACTGCTGAATTATTTATATTTTCGTGATTGATTATTGATTTGATTTGATTGATTGAATTGAATTCTCGTTTTAGTTTCGTTACATTTGAATTCTGCAAATTGTTCTGACCTTAGATTTTAGGATTATATTATCCCTCCTCGTAGGATCAACACCTTAGGTACTACGCTAACAAACTGTGCACTTGCAGATTATCGAGGGTATTTATTAAAACTTACACACACCAAACACCCGATCATCAACAAACTACAAAAATAATTAGAAATAATAGAACCTTATAAATCTTCTATTGATTTTGACAATTTACTCTATGAGAATTAGGAATTAACCGTATTTAATAATATTATTAAAAGTTCCTCGAAAACTTGCTTGTTTGACTCCTCCTCTCCATCTTCCTCTTTTTGAACAACAATCTTTTCTTCTTCTTCTTCCTTCTCATTCTCCAAAACTTTTAGCTCCTCTTCACTGTTTAAAGTTTTCACTTTCAATTGCCCCCTAGGATTTGCCTTATTGTAGTTGAACAAAACACCTTGCTGTTCTTCAGAGACAAACTAAATGAGTTATGCAATCAAAAATTCTATATTATGGATGGTGGTAAGACGCTTTTTAATGCTTTGGATATCAGTCTCAGTTGTAGAAAGGATTCTAATGAGCTCCTCGAGAAGTTGAACATCTCTTATTGTTGTTGTTACAAAAATTTAGATGGAGTTTAATCATTTCACAAGAAATTAAGATAGTTGCTCCACCTTATATTATAAGTACTCCTATAGGAGATAATTTAAAGCAAGTCCTCTACAAAATTTGGTCGCTCGTACACTTTTCACATGTAGTCTGGTGCCTGAAATTTATGATTGGGGTAATGGCTATGAAAAATATCATAGAGCGTGACTAATACGAATTAAACTTCCAAATACATATTACCATGCCTTTTGTTCCAAGCTTCTATCTATAACCCTTCTCTCTATCCTTTCATTGTGTTTGGTAGTTATAACAATGAATAATCCTAAAAATAAGCCACAAACACAAGTTCAAGAAAGATAGTTCTATAAAAATAAATAAATATAAAAAAGCAAAAGTAGTCTAATTTAGCAAAATAAAATAAAAGCATAATCAAAAGAGAAAAATGACTAGATTAATAAAAATATGGATTTCATAATATTACAATACCTGAAAATGTTGCCAAAAGCTTGATGTGTGTTTTATACGTTGTAGCTGGCATCGACAAATATGAGTCAATCTCACAAGGACTGTGATTACTAATATTAACCGTCTTTATATTATCTAATCTAAATAAACAAGTTATTAACTTAGAAAAGGGAATTAAACTAAACTAAACAATAAAGAAGAGTTACTCAGACAATAACGATGATAGATAAAAATAACAATTAATAGATATAATAGATTTAGATGTATAATCCTCCTAAAACTTCTCTATATTTGAATTTATCTTGATTCAATGACTAATCCTAATTATTTGGACCAATAGGAATTTCAAAATTATAATCCTATTCTCTCTCTCTCTCTCTCTCTATATATATATATATAGATATAAATATAAATTCCCTATTTATAAGTTGATTGATCAAAGTCTCTTTCTAATAAAACAAACCTAAGAACACATTAACTCGATCTATGAATTCCTATAATATATTTAATCATAACTCATAAATATTATATGGTTCTGTCTTTAGCAGCCACATGCAACCCTTATCATTCATATTATGATCTAAACATACAAATCATAAATGTAATTATTGAATCTTTTTGTTCCTTTAATTCAACATAATATATAAATATTAACAATTATCAAGAAAACAAGAATGTTTCATTAAATCAAGGATCAAATCAGAACATAATTCTAGAGTTTATCGCATCTAAATCCATATCCCAATTTTGTTTATAACAAACGAAAGAAAATTGAAAACTAACAATAAAGAAACAAGAGATAAGAATGGGCTTATAATTTTTTATTCTTTATGTTTTTTAATTGATTTTAATGGAATTTTTGTTTGGAAGATTGTTTCTCCTTAATTTGTTCTTGAGTTTTTTCAGCTTTAGGATGGACTTTTGGTGAAGTTCCAGTCGGTCAAACTTTTGAGTTAAATTTTGTGTCAATCTTCGGACCAGGAAGTCATCTCTTCTTTTGTCCGATAATTCAATTCCCACCTATGCTTTGGAATCCAAATATAAAAATCTTGCAAATCTTATATTAGGGCTTCTAAAAAGATCTGTTCAAACTCTGTTCTACTTCTAATTCTGATCTTCTTTGGAAAAACCAAATTTCCCCTCTGATGTGATGCATAATTGCTAAGATCTTGAAGCATTTCGCACACAATTCTTCCCATTCATCGAATCTCTGCCTCTGGCCGATTAAATCCGCACCATGACCGGCAAAAACGAACCAATTAACGGCACATCTAAAACCCTACTAATGTCTGCTAAGAATTCGAAAATGTCGGATCTTTTGGCGAACACCTTCTCTCTCAAGTCTCTAAAGCTCAAGACCAAGCAACAAGAACTTCTGATCCGGGTCTCAATTCTCTGTCTCGTCTA
>JAOQMQ010000007.1:5104419-5115000 GCA_027563845.1 Erythroxylum subrotundum | reverse complement strand
AACATTAATTGCAAGCAAAGTAGTTCAATGACTTACCTCAACCAAGACGCACATGCACTCCGACTGTAGATGATAGATGGCCGTCAACTGGTGAAGCAACCTCCACAAATTCCAATCGCGACAGAAGATGAGAGACGGAAGGCGGTTCGAAGAGGAGGGAAGGCGACAGAAACGTGGGCGGGAGAGTGATAAATCTGGGGGGTAACAAATTAGGGGGTAACAAATTAAATACGTGGACAAGGCCTTTTCCAACGTTTACTTCTCAAGGACGTCATGTTTTGTTTTTTTCTACGTCTTTCTATCGAAACGACGTCAAACACTTCAATTTTCTTCGATGTCTAAATACAACGTCACAGAATCTGGGTCCTTTTAATGACGTGTTTTAAGACGTCGCGAAAAGCTCAGCTCATTCGCGACGTCTACTTCTCAAACAACGCTAAAACTATAGTTTTGTTGTAGTGTAATGTAATATTAACAAGAGTCTTTCTATTATCAAATTTTCAATTTTCAATTTAAGAATAGAGTTCTTGAGTTTTTGCTTGATTTTATCTTAATTATAAAAGTCTCTTTTATTGCATTTTAAAATATTTATAAATTTAATTTTTATTTTTAGTTTTATATAATTAAAGGATTGGCCTCAATAAAAGTGAATTAACACCTAAGAAAGAAAATAAAAATACACTCTTACTTTTGTCAGCTATGAAACAACAACTTCACAGGATGAACACAATGTGCAATGATGTAAGAGACCTCTTAGATTAATAACTCAAACAAATAATCAATATACAAAAGGGACAACACCCTCAAATTCCTAAAAAGAGACGCAAGTTAGGCATAATACATCATCCTAAGGGAAAGTTGATGACTCTGATGTTAATGACATTGATTATCATACATATCATTTGTAGTTAAGAGAGTAATGAGTTCTCCAATTAATAAGGATAAGTTAGAGTAGCGAAAAGAGAGCATCTTTCATGCTAAATATCCTATCCAAAATAAGACATGTCATATTATTAGTGATAAAAGAAGTTAATGTAAGTAGTGCTACTCTTACAAAAGTTTAGATCATTTACTTTTATGCATATGAAGCCATACAAGTTTCATTGTATTAATGAATGGTGAACAAACAAGTACTAGATTCTTTTTCTATTTAAAGGTATAAAGGTGATGTACTATAAGATTAGTGTGAACACATCCAAATCACATTCTATTGGTATAGGAATGGAAATATGATAGAAAGTTGTGTACGATGGGTTCGATAATAGGTACAACAAGGATAATAAATCAATTACTATTAAACCCTTAATATTAAAGAGAATGAAGTGAAGAGAGGGGGAGAGTGGGAGATTCATGAAAAGAAAAAGAGTGAGATTAAGAGTTATTAAAAGAAAGACATTGAGAGAAACAAGAAATAAAGGCTAATAATGGTTTTATAAAAACAAAAGAGTTAATGTTAGGGGAATTAAAGAAGCAAATAAACTTACGTTAAAAAAAAGGGGGTTGATATTAGGGGTGCTTGTAATGACTATGAAATTTAACTCTTTTTTTATATTATATTAATTTCTTTATTGTACGAGAATGACGAATAAGATATAAAGACTAACAAATAGTAGTGGTGTTTAGTTTTGAACTTGATTATTAGGTCTACGTATATTTGCAAAAAAAAAAAGAAGATAAATTGAAAAGAGATTAAAATGTTTGCCTATAGGAGATTGATCGGGTGTTTGATGTGTGTAAGTTTTAATAACTACCTTTGATAACCTACAAGCGCATGATTGGTTCACGTAGTACATAAGGTATTGATCCGACGATGAGGGATATTCTAATCCTAAAATCTAAGGCCAGAACAAATAGCAGAAATTCAAATATAATGAAACTAAAATGAGAATTCAAGTCACTCAATCAAAACAATTCAAGAATCAATCATGAAAATATTAATAATTCATCAATAGAAACACACATATAAAAATCAACTTAAGAGAATTACCAATTGAGAGAAAGGAAATTTTACATATCCTTAACGCTAACCTAATTGATTATGAATTACCAGATTATTGGTTCTAGACAATCCTAAGGCTGGTTACTCTCTCTTGAGTTATAACCATTAACCCTAAATTATAAACCCTAATCAGATTATGAAAATTGCAATCTCTTGATTAACAATCTATCCAAAATCCTAATTAGATATAAAGTTGTTTAATAAACTATTGGGAACATATTCAAGATCTCTCTTCGCACAATTGTTGATTTGATTTAATTCTTGTTCTATTAAATCACCTAACTCTCGTTAGCCCAACTTAATTATTTTTCATTCAATTTACCCTCTCAGTTTATTACCGAATTATGCAATCACATAATTTAATCACAATAAATCCAATAAATATAAAAACAATCAGACTTCATTAAATTAAGAATAAAACTCCAAAGGTGAGTTTAGAACATCCTCAACATTTAGAACCTATCATCAACTATTTAATCCAATTATATATAAGGATAAAACTGAAAATAAATAGGAAATACAATCAAAATGGAGGATGGGAGGTAGTGACGTCAGGAAACCTCCAGATTCGAGAAGTATGTCGAGTCAGTTTCTTCTCCACTTCTCTCTTCCTTCTTCTCTTTCTCAATCTCTCGATGAATTTTCTCTATAGTTTCTTCAAGGTTGCTGATGTTAAAAACTCTCTCTGCCTCTTTGTCTTGTTCTTTGAATATCCTCTGTGTTTTAAGCAGCCCAAGGGTATTTTTAGGGTCCAAAAAGTTCAAAAAATCCCTTGAAACTTGACGTTTTTGAGTATCTACACGTCTGCCTGATGTAGGCCATGATCATGGGCCACATCTGAGCCTTCTGTCATGATCGTGGCATGCAGGCCATGATCGTGGGCCATATCCTGGGCTTCTATCACGATCGTGGCATATGGACCTCGATCATGGGCCAACTCCAATGCCCGAATGTCTCCAAAACTTCTCTATTCTTCAATGTTCACCCTGAAACACTGACAAACACATCAAGGTACCCTAAAAACATAATATTTAAGCTTAAAGACTTGTACTAACCCATAAAAACACGTAAAAACAAATAATTAACAAACTAACACAATTATAACCTAAACATATACTAAGCGATTGAATTAACAATTAAACACATATTAAACTAAGCCCTAAAACATAATGCAATTTACACTTATCAACATCCCCATACTTAAACGTTTGCTTGTCCTCAAGCAAACAAAACAACAAACACATAAAATCACAAAGCACACAATGCAATAATGAGACCATGTCTTCAACTTCATGAAATAAATTTAACTTTAAACACAATCATTCAAGTTATTTCAAATCATTATCATGCAAAATCCACATCTAGGGGCTCTGGCTAAACATACATATTAATCAAAACTCAAATGTCAAGTTACTCACCTTTTTCAATTGTACACACACATTAATAATTCTTTGGTCATTCAAACTCTGTAACTACTCCTAAGTATGTTTTCATGAAAGGTCAAGCTATTTACAATTTTGGTAGGTTTTATTAGAAAACATTTTAAAAAAATATATTTTCTAAACATGGACCTAGTCATTTACTCGGAGGCAAATATTGGTGATGAATGTTGATCCGATTACTCGACTAAGTCATGTTTTTGTTAAGCTACTTGTTTAAAACGTTATTATAGTCTTTTGATGCGAAGGCACACATTTGTGATTTGTGTCAATCTGGTTACTTAGCTACATCATGTTCTCAACTGACTACTAGCTTTATTCATAACTCGAAGGCCAACAGAATAGTTATTTATTTAAAATTAACCAACATTTTTTTATTGCCTACCTTGTTGCTTAAGCTACTCGTTTTCATGAAAAAATACTAGCAGAGTAACAGTTGGTTTCCTAACCTACTGAGGGATTAGAGTGATAGTCACATGAATTGCAATATATTAGAAAGAATTGGTACGTTTGGGATATGATTTCATTCACATGTATAACATGAGCATATATATACACATAAATGTTTATTTAGGAAAATTGTACTCAATTGACATTCCGGGGTATGAAATGTTTAAAATGATTATGTATTGCTTATGTCTTGAATTTTGGTTTGATGGATTACAAGTAGTAAATTTGGAATTAATTGTTACAATTGGAAAATTGATGAATTAAAATGTACATTTAGTCTAGGAAAAATGTCAAGTGGCAAGATAAGTTGACACATGAAAATTTAGGATGACTAAGCCTATATGGCTTATAAAATGAGTGACATTTGGCATGGAAAATTAGATGACAAATGGCAGCAGTGATTGAGTGACAAATGGCCTAGCATAATTGTGACAAATGGCAGCTTATGGAGAGGACAAGTGACTTACATGCATAGGTGACAAATGCCATCGTATAGTAGTTACACCTAGCACTGAGTTAAGCTACTGCAGGGATAGTTTTTTGTTGTGTTCATTCTTCTTCTTTCCTTTACTCTCACCACCGAAACACTCACACACCCTCACAACTTCTGAATTTTGCTTCAATTTCGTTCATAGTCACTTCAAGATCCATACAAAAATCTACTCAAAGATAGCTATAATATGTTATCATCATTTTGCCTTTGCTGAAATCATTTTACTTCCATCTTGTACTTTTTGCATGCATGGAGAGCTAAGTTAGCTTGATCATTGAGGTGAAACTTGAGCTAAATAAGTAAGTGAAATTATGATCTTTGTGGCATATTGAAATAGAAATTTTATGATGACTGAATTGAGATGGAATGCATGTGGCGTTGATGATGATGTTGTGCTAGAATGTGATGGATGAATTGGTTACTTTTCTGTTTTGTTATTGATGCATGAAAATAGTAGGTTATAGACTGTTAAATGGATTATTTAGGTTGAGATTTGAAGTATAAATGAAGGTGGATTCATGGTGAAGATAAGTGTTATTAAAGTGTTCTAGAATTTGGAAAATTAGAGCTGTAGGTGTGTTTGTAAAAAGTGACTATTAATGACATAAGTGAGCAGAATTTTGTAAGCCTTAGTGTAACTGATAAGTGTGAAATGCATTGTATTTTAGGGTATAGTTAGATATGTGTTTATCTGTTTATTTGATTGTTTAGCATGTATTTTGGGTAGAATTGTGTTAGTCTGAATTATTTGTGTTTAAGTGTTTTTATGGGTTAGTATAAGCATTTGAGCTTAATTATTGTCTTTGAGGTACCTTGATATGTTTATTAGTATTTCAAGGTCAACAGCGAAGAACGGAGAAGTTTTGGAGAGACTTGGACCGAAATAACAGCCCACGATCATGGCCCATCTGCCACAATCATGACAAAAGCAAGGGAGACAGCCCACGATCATGGCGATTTCATAAGACTTGGCCCACGATCGTGGCCTACCTGCCATGATCGTGATAGAAAGCTTACAAGTGGCCCACCATCGTGGCCTTCATCGAGCAGACGCAGAGACACACAGAAAAGTCGAGTTTTGAGAGATTTTTTGGACCTTTCGACCCTGAAAAAATCGTAGGGCTGCCCATAATACATCAATTATATAAAAAATAAGACAAAAGAAAGGAAGAGCTTCTTGCATCAGCCACCATCACAAAACCTTATAGAGAGTTCAACGAGAGATTGAGAAAGAGATAAAGGAAGAGAGACATGGAGAAGAATCCTACACGAAGTACTTCTTGGAATAGGAGGTTTCCCGTCGTTACTGCCTCCATCATTCACTCGGATCTATTTTTTAGTGTATTTCTATTTTTATTTATTGATCGTGCATCGTTACGCTAGTCAAAATAAAATAACTAGACTACTACTATAACAGTGGTGAGTCTAGGTCGATCCCACAGATAATGTGTGCAAAGTTTATGAAATAAAAGTAACTGGTGTTTAGGTTTAGAGGGGGGTTTTGGATTTTTGAAAAAAAATAAAATGAAACTAACTAATAAAAACAAATTAAAGAAAACATACAAAAAATAATAAAAGTGGGGAATTCGGTAAGGACCCGGTTCTTTGATTAAATCTCGACCTGCACCCTAATTAAGCATATTTCATTGATTTGTTGTTCTCAAATCTCTCCTATCAATTATTAATCGTGAGTTAATAATAACCTTTGTTGAAACGATGATGATGGTATTGGATTGTTAAATGTTATACATATCATGTATTTGATGTAATAACGGTTGATAAAAGGATGAAACTTGTATTTCATTATGTTACTAATAACTTTAAGATATAGCCTTATATATTAAATGAAACATTGATTTAAAATTTAAAAATTTTAAATTTTTATATCTAAGTAGAAATTAAGTATCATGAATGTTGAAGCACTTCAGTGAGAATGATGTGGTGAGTTTCAAAATTTTTGGTTATCAATAGGGAATGAGATTCGATGAATACTTTCACAACAAAATTCTATAAAAGTATTGATTTATGTAAGGAAAATACAATATAATATATTTTATGATGTAATATTTATTTCTTCTATAGTTATGCCTAATATTATAACTTAAATTTAGTAGTTCCAATTAAATTAATTAGCAAGATTTTATATTAGATATGAAATGCTAAGACTCTTAAAGAGTCAAAGTTAATGATTTAGGGATATGATGCTTAGTTGAATCATTTATTATTCACTAAATCTAAAACTAAATTGGATAATAAAGGGTTATAAAACATCCAAAAGGTTGGATATAATCTTACAGACTAATTGAACAAATTGTTAGTTTCAATGAACACTTATATGAGAATGGTTCTTAAGGTAAGTAACGGAGTAAGATGAAGTTTGGAAAGTTTGAATCTCATGACAATACATTCAATTAGAACTAGTGCCTTTATATTCTGAATTTATTACGTCCACAATAAGGCTAGTAGGAGAGTAGTTGTCCTCTTTAGTAGAAGTATATAGAGACATATCATTCACAGAGAATAACAATTCATATTTTCAATAATTGAAATATAATTGTCTAAAACAAATCTTGTTGGATATGAAAAGGTAACAACTTAATTCTAGAAATTAGATCTATAGAGATATAAATGAAAGTTATTTACCTATTATAGTCCAAGTATATAGATAATTTATTAAAAAATATTTAGTATTAGATACATTTGATATTTGTGAAGTGTTAAAGATATCACATTATTTTATGTATGAGTTGATATTTGAGTTCAAATTTATAAGGATATTAACTTTAAAATTAAATCCTATTTAAGGCATATTTTACTTGAAACAATATTGTTTTGAGATTAGAATGGTTCCAATGTAACATTACTTGCTAGTGAAGCCAAAATATAGTTATTATTTAGTATAAATGATTTTTTAGATCGGGAGTTCTTTAATGAACTTGGTATAGGTCCTTGCATTGTTCAAACAATAATGCACTATAGAACATTAGAGCCTTTAAGCATGTAAAAGGAGCTAAGATCTCATCAAAGACCTAAGTATGAATTTAGGTAATTTCTTTTAATATGATGATAATTAAGATTAAAATTGTAAGATTTAAACAAGTTCTCTCTATAGAGAATCTTGCAGAATTCTCTCACTGAACAACTATCCCAATAGTGATACTATCATCATATGATGATATGGTATAAGGTACTTTAATGGTTGGCTTAGTGTAAGTGGGAGACTGTTGGTTTATCCCCTACACCCAATCAATTGATTGTAGTTTAGTGACATAACTATTTAAAGTTATCATTTATCTTATACATATTTTGATATATATGATCACATCTATGAGATAAATATATATTGCAAATGAAATTATTATGAGATTCATATTGCATTTATATATTATACCTAAATTATTTCTAATCATTGTTATATTAAGTTAGACATTAATAGAGCGTAAAAAGACTAGCATATATTATGTTTCTTCCTTATAAAGAAAGTAGTCAATCTTATAGACTAAATTATATAGATACTTAAACAAATAAGTGAGCACTTATTAGAGAATAAGTTCACTAAACTAAACCTATATGAGAATTTCATTTTGAATATTACTTATATGTCTATGAAAATTCTCATTGTGATGATTGCATAAGTGATTCTTTGACTTGAGATCCCCAAAGTTATCTAACATAGGGTTTGCTATGTTTTGATTCTATTTATGACCTATTCTAGTTAAGGGTAGCTCAATCGGTATTCATTGAATATGGCGTGAACTATATGAACGTTGTTGAATGATCAATATAGGATTTATCACCCTAATGTAATTAAAAAGAATGTTATGCTTTTCTTCATTAATATTGATTCAGAAATCCTTGGCAAAGGTGTAATGACACTTTGTAAATAGTTTGCAAATTTCATTAATATAATTATTTACTAATGATGGAGAACTAACGTTATTGGACTCAAATAAAGTAAAAATTAATTTCATGCTCTATGTCTAATCAGAACATTGTATAATGAAAGGCTTGAATTTGACAAAAAAATTATGCATGAAAAGATTACTAAAAACCACTTTTACATTCTTGAATATTTGGGAGGTCATAATTCATTGTTAGATGCCAATTTGGATCTATAAATATAAATATTTTAATTAAAGAATTAGATACAAATTAATGGAGTTTAATTTATCTAATGTTAAATATAATTTAAGGTTGAAATTTTTATCCATTGCCAATATATTAGAGAACCTAAATATGTTATATACAAAGAATAAGTTGAAAAGAGAAAAAGTGTTTTAACAAGTTGGACTTGATTATAAATATTAAAAAACATTATAATTAAATATGAGAAATTTAATAAATAATATTCAATATAAGATATTGGGTGTTATTTGGGCATAACTGGTATTTTCTTATAATTAATTTAATTCTAATTAAAGTTTGATTGAAAATATAATTTAATTTCAATTAAATTACTAAAATGCCTAAAGTATATTATAAATAAGTTTAAGCTCCAAAGTAGTTAGCACTCTTTGTCTAACCCTCTCTATAATAACTATAAAGTTCTCTCAACACTTTCTATAGATATCATTAGAGTTTGAACTCTTATATGACTATGGTGGTTGAGATGAGCCGATTTCAAAAAATGATTCGACAAAAATGACAAGAAAATGATCAAGTTTCAAAATAAGATATAAATTAAGTTTCATAATTTACTACGATTAATGTGTTAATCATTTTATAGAATTTAAATGTCTTTTCTTTGAAAAATCAAAAACAAAAAAGTATTGCATTTATTCCATTGTGCACAGGATTGGATCCTGCATCGATTTCCAAACACTAAATCGATATTTATTTAAATGTAAGTATAAAGCTATCGAAATTTTAAAAATATAAATTTACCTAATTGTCACGTGGGAGGGATTTTAAAGAATTTATGTTTAAAAACTTGGCATGACCAGTTTCAAAGACAAAGAAATTTTTTTCAATGTTTAAATATCTATGTTGTATTATATGCTACTAATGTGAAGTAGAAATTAATAAACAAAATATGCTAAAAGATAGATTTAAGGTCTAATTAGTATAAGTAATTACAAAAATCTAATTTTATTTTACATAAAATGATCAAAAGTTCCCTAAA
This sequence comes from Erythroxylum subrotundum, assembly GCA_027563845.1. Taxonomy (NCBI): domain Eukaryota; kingdom Viridiplantae; phylum Streptophyta; class Magnoliopsida; order Malpighiales; family Erythroxylaceae; genus Erythroxylum; species Erythroxylum subrotundum. The sequence goes on along the minus strand of JAOQMQ010000007.1, from coordinate 5,105,497 downwards.
TACGGAAGAACATAATTTGCTATTGATATTGGCTTTTTTTTCCTTCTATTATAAATTTTACCTTTGTTGATCTTACTTTTGTTGTCTTATATCTTGGTTTTTTCTTAAAGTCTGAGGTAACTGCAATATCAAAGAAAATTTATTACTTATTATAAAAACCTTCTCTCAATTTTTATGGTTAAAAATTTTGGTTGAGATATATTTCTAATACTTTGTATAGTGTATATAGATGATAACATTTAAGAGGTATAGTAACTTTACTTGTTAACTGCAGATCACAAGATCCGTCCTTGCTCGTAGAGGCGAGGAAGAGCTAGGTGAAGAGGGTCTCATTTGGCTAGCCAAATTTTTTAATGTGATCCTCAAGTTTGCTAAAATGTTGGATTAGTAGAGACTTAGTACCCTAATTCTTATACAAAAGAAGAAAGGGGACATCCAAAGCTATAACAACTATAGAGGTGAAATTGGTTCTCTGAGATAGGTGCACCTTTTCTCACTCTCTTCTTATTCACCCTCTTCCGTAACTTCTTAATTACACCGAGAAGTTACAGGATAGGGTGAATGAGAAGAGCTGTTGAAGTAGTAATATATTATCCCCTGTATGTTTCTCGGGAATGAATTTGCCTTGAATAATGTCTATAATCTCCTTTAGTACACATTTTAGTGCATCTGCAAGAAGCATTGCGATGACTTTATAAATCGTATTACCATAAGAGATTGGCCTAAAATCGTCAATTGTCAGAGGGTGTTTCTTCTTTGGTGCTAGACAAACGTAGGTGCCATTGACTTCTTAAAGCATCTTCGTGGAAGAGAAATATTCCAACACTATTTCGGTGAAGATTTGCCCTATAATGTCCTAGGTATATTGGAAAAACCATGCAAAAATCCATCAGGTCCTGGCTTATGTCTGATCTAATTGAACCTGCTATAATTCTTTTCATATTCTCCGTAGGCTGATCTACATATTGTGGTCCCATTATTCTTGTTGTTGCTATTGTTATTGTATAGAACACATAGATATGAGCTATGAGCTATTTTCACAAAAATGAATAGGTATCAAAGCCTAGTTAAATAGGCT
>JAOQMQ010000007.1:5089040-5100398 GCA_027563845.1 Erythroxylum subrotundum | reverse complement strand
ATGAAATGCAATTTTCTTAATCGAGCTAAAGCTCCCATGTACCAAATTTTAGGGTTCTAACCCTAAGTAGGAGAACGGGATGTTACATTGATGGTACTCTAGCTTCACCACCGTAATTTCTTGATAGTGAGAAACTAACCTGTAATTTAGCATACACTCTCTAATATCGGCAAGATCAAATTCTTATTAGTGCAATTCTTGGTAGCTGTTCAGAAAGCATTCAACCAATCATCTCCTCAGCTGCATCTTCCAAAAAAGCTTGGGAGAGGCTACTTCATAGCTATGCAAACTCCTCACAGTCCAGAATCATCGCTCTCAAAGCCAAGCTTGCTCAAACTTCAAAAGGAACCAAACCAGTTGTTGAATTCCTCAATGAAATGCGATCTATAACAGATGAACTAGCTCTCATTCAAAATCCAATAAGTGATGAAGATGTTATTGTCCATATCATCACTCAACTTGGGGATGAATACAGTCCTATAATAACAGCTCTCAAAGTTCGTGAATCTTCTACTGACTTTTCAGAGTTATTTGATAAGTTAACTGACTTTGAAAGAACATTTAAAGAAAAAGGCTCGAGTTCTCCTCGTACTTTTGTCACAGCTAATGTTGCTCAAAAGCAAACTGCTCAAACTCAACATTTCAAACGATCCACTCAAGGTTACAATTACAATTCTTGCATGTCCCGTGGTAGCCATCGGTCATATCGATAAGATTTATTTTGCCGTTTTTATGAAATTATAGGTCATGACACTCCTGACTGCAGGAAACTTACCAGATTTTTGAAAGAGAACAACATTCATGTTACCAGTTCTTAGTCTTCCCAGAAACTTCCAAGTCCAGTAGCCAATGCTACCACCTCCATCAATTCTCTAGCTATGTCGCAACAACCTTGGTTATTTGATAGTGGAGCATCACATCATGCAACATCAAATCTATCTGATTTGCAGACTTACTCTGACTATAGGGGTCCAGATGAGATATTTTTGGGTGATGGTAAAGGCCTTTCAATTTCTCATACTGGTCACACACAAATTCATATACCTTCCAAACCAATTACATTATCAAATGTCTTGTGTGTTCTAGATTTACAAACAAATTTGATTTCCATAGCAAAATTATGTAAATCTAACCAAGTTTCTGTTGAGATTTTCTCATCTCATTTTTTTGTAAAGGATCTTTGCACGAGAGCGCTTATAATACGGGGAGAGAACAATAATGACGTTTATTGTGAAACTTTTCCATGCCAGCCTCAAGTCAATATCACCACCGAAGCTTCTTTGTCCTCTTAGCATCACAAACTTGGTCATCCTTCTAATAAAGTTCTTAGTTTTGTTCTTAAACACAACGACTTAGTCTTTCCATCCATGTTAATTTCTGATTTTCATTGTCCTTCTTGTTCTATTAATAAAAGTAAAAACTACCTTTCTCTCGCAATTCTCTAGTCAGTCAAAAGCCTTTAGAACTTATTTATACTGATGTTTGGGGTCCAACAAAAAAAAATCTATTGATGGTTATGAATATTACATAATTTTTGTGGATCATTTTACTAAGTATAGTTGGTTATATCCTATGAAGAAAAAATTTGACACCTCTATTTTATTCCCTCAATTTCAACGATTAGTAGAAAGTTATTTTCAAACTAAAATTATTTTAGTTTTCTCTGAAAATGGAGGGGAGTACCAAAAGCTTATTCCCATTTTCAACTCTTGTGGGATTGCTCATGTCACAACGTCTCCATACACACCTGAGCATAATGGCACTGCCGAACAACGTCATCGACAAGTTGTGGAGACTAGTCTTTCTTTGCAATGCTCTCCCTCGTCTGCATCTAGGTCTACCATCTCTTCTCCACATATTACTCCATCACCACCAAATTCATCATCTGTTTCCCTAATTCCAACTCGCATACGAAAGCCAAATTCCAAATACTATAATGATAAATTTGTGAATCTCACCACCAAATACCCACTTACTCCTACCTTTAAACCTACCACTATTACACAAGCAATGAAAGTTCCTCTCTGGCGCAAAGCTATGGATGCTGAATTTAATGCTTTGTTACACAATGGTACTTGGGAATTGGTTCCCAAATCATCTCATGTTCCAATCAGTTGCAAATGGGTCTTCGATATCAAACAGAAATCTTATGGTTCTATTGATAAGTACAAAGCTCGTCTTGTAGCAAAGGGTTTTCTCCAATAAGTAGGAAGAGGTTATTTTGAAACCTTCAGTTCTTTTACAAAGCCTGTTACAATGCGCATTGTTTTATGTCTTGCCTTATCTCAAAATTGGCCTTAATGTCAATTGGAAGTAAACAATGCATTTTTGCCTGGCACGTTGCGCGAAGATGTCTACATGATGCATCCTCCTGGTTATGTTCACCCTTAGTATTCAAATCACATACGCAAGCTTCGTAAAGCCTTATATGGTCTCAAATAGGCTCCTCGGGCATGGTACAATGAACTCCAACATTTTCTACTTGCCTTTGGTTTTCTCAAATCACTTGCTAATGCATCCTTATTTATTTATGACCGCAATGGCATCACACTATTTTCTTGTTTATGTTGATGATATTGTCCTTACGATTAACAATTCTAAATTTCTTGATGGCTTTGTTCGCAAGCTAGGCAATCAGTTTTCAATTAATGATCTGGGTTTCCTGCATCATTTTTTGGTTGTTGAGGTTATTTATACTCCATCGGGTTTATTTCTTTCTCAACACCAACATATTGTTGATTTACTTGATCGATTTAACGTGGCTGGTGATAAGGAAGTTGCCACCCCCGTGAGTTCTTCTGAAACTTATTCTCTTGTTAATGGTTCTTCCCAAGTTGAGGCCACTAACTACTGTCGCCTTGTTGGATCTTTACAATATCTTGCCATTACTCGCCTGATGTTTCATTTGCTGTCAATAAATTGTCTCAGTTTATGCATGCTCCAACTCAGCGACATCTACAAGCTTTAAAACATGTACTCAGATATTTAAAGGGTTCAATTTATCATGGTTTATTTCTCAAGAGGGATTCTTCTCGAAATCTTACAGTCTTCTCTAATTCCGACTAGGGTGGTACCCTTGATAATGGTTGCTCAACTACGGCGTATGTGTTATACTTAGGCCCTAATATCATCTTTTGGAAGTCAGGCCATCAAAAGTCTGTTTCTCGGTCATCTACAGAGGCTGAGTATAAGGCTTTTGCAAATGTAGCAGCAGAAGTTATTTGGGTTCAAAATCTCTTAGATGAATTAGGCGTTTCTCTTCCAAAACCATCGAGCTTATTTTATGACAATACAGGAGTAACATATTTATGTGCTAATCCAGTCCATCACTCATGAATGAAACACTTGGCACTTAACTATCATTTAGTTCAGGAATAGGTCTCCAATGGCTCCTTGCGTGTATTGCACATTAGCTTGAAGGATCAATTAGCAGATATACTTATGAAAGCTCTTGGTCGTAGTCAGTTTCTTCATTTTCATTCCAGGACTGGAGTATCCAATGGATCCTCCATCTTGCGGGGCGTGTAGAGACTAAATTCATGCCGTCAACAAACTCTGATTCAAATCTATAACAACTAAGCTAGTTGTTGTAATTAGTTGTAACAACTTAGATTATACATATCATTTTCTCAATCTTACTGTTGTATACTTACTGTTGTAACTATATGCTATTTTATCTCTTCTATTCTTGTAATCTCTTCTATAAATTGTAATCACTTTGGCAATCAACAATACAAGTTTTTACACGAATTCAATATCCTTATGGTCCATGGAGGACGAAATTGTTTGGTCAATTACCCGTCTAACTAACAATTTCCCGTGGGAATTACAAGAGATTGTTTGGTCAATTACCCGTCTAACTAACAATTTCCCGTGGGAATTACAGGAGATTGTTTGGTCAATTACCCGCTAACTAACAATTTCCCAAGCTTAAATTCCCATAAGGAGATTGAGACGTGAACCCAACCCAAAGTGGCACACGTGAAAGGGGAACTCTATTCTGGCAGTGGCAGAAAGCATTAGAACACCGACGTTTTCACTTCACCACCTCTTTATTTTGCTTTGCCATCCTATCAAATCTTCATTTTCCCATTCGTTTAATTGTTCATTCCTTCATTCCTTCTTCTTCTTTTCTCTCTCGATCAATATTATTCTTCCTCTGTTTCACTCTCCTTTTTCTTCGCCAGGTACCTTTTCTTCCCCCTCTCTTCCTAAAAACTTCTCCCGCTTCCCTCTCTCCTATATTTTTCTTCTTTTTCTCTGTGATCCATCAAATTTGTCTCAAAGAATGGACAACAAAACGAAGAAGGTGTTGCTTACATCCAACGGAGACCAAGTGTCACAGAATATTGCTTTCCAATTAGCCAAACAAGGATGCAGGTCGAGTTTCAGTTGTAAAATTCATTTTCTTTCATGTCTGATAAACATTATGAACCTACAGAAGAGTTTAATGATTCCGTTTGAGTTTACGAGTCTTAAAGATTTAGGTGGATTCTTGAATCGGTTCGTGTGATCTCTTTAGAACACGTTGATCGTTTAATAAGGGTTCGGTAATTTAAGATTACTACTGTCGCTTGACAGGAACGTTTCCCAAGGAATCTTTCTGATGTATGGTCTGAGTTTTACGGATAACGAGGAAACGATGATCATTGCAGTTTATTTTCAACTGGGTGTTGAGTATTTTATGGATAAAAAAGCTAACATGGCGACACAAAGGACATGTTTCTTTTGATTTCAAATAAAATATCAACTTGAAAAGAAAAAGAAAAAAAAAAGAGCAACACGGTGGGGTTGTTGAATACTCTGTTTTCTTAAAAACTTTTTTTTTGATGAAATCAGGCTGGTTTTGATGGGAAACGAGAACTGCCTAAGGATTCTCGCCGAGAAGATCACAAGTTCAGTCGAGGATCTTATTCCAATAAAAGTGGTAGAAGTCGACATGGAAGATGACAGAGAGGAACACTTTAGTGATTCCGTGGATAAAGCTTGTAGGATTCTCGGGAAGCTCGATGCTTTTGTGCATTGCTATAGCTATGAAGGTAATTTCCTTGGATCAAACAGTCTATTTTTCATATCCCCCCTCTGCAGTGCTTCTTGTCAGCTTATGTTCTATATGGTTCCTGTGAACTTTGAGCTACAATTCATATATCAGATAACAATGGAAGAGATTGAGGCATTCTTACTTCTCGACGATATACAATCGAAGCAAGAAAATTTGTAGACATTACTGAGGGAAACATCACTTACAATTACTTCTACTTTTAGTCCACAGCATGTCAATGCAATCTTTTATCGTTAATAGTTAACTAAGATTACTTGGTAGAATTCAAGGAATGATTACTAGGTTTCATCCCAAGATAAATCTGTGTCTTGAAGTCATCAAATGTTGCATGACAGTATACAATTAGGCTCATCATTTTGATCTTCAGGGTTTTGTAGTTGTTATGTTTCTAATGAAAAATAACTAGGAATTGTAACTCAGAAGTAATGGAGAAATCTCACGGCACTTGGCTGCTTGAACAGGAAAGATGCAAGACCCTTTACAATTAGCTGAAAAGGAGTTGAAGAAAATTGTAAAAATTAACTTTATGGCTCCATGGTTTCTCATAAAGGCTGTTGGACAAAGATTGCGGGATTACGGTTCTGGAGGCTCCATCGTAATGGTCTCTTCTATAATTGGTGCGGAGAGAGGAATTTATCCAGGAGCTGCAGCATATGGCTCATGTTCGGCAGGCATCCAGCAATTGGTTAGAGTAAGTATAAGTATTGTTACATGTTCACTCCTGTCTCCTACCGTACATCTGTTAGCACAAGCTGCAACCAAAAGGTTCTTTTTCTTCATCAGTGCATGGAAATTGGGTTGAATTTATGGGCCATGTGTTTTTCGCTTGTTCTTGGGATCTCGTTATGCTCAAATTCCATAGTATTAGGTTTTTCTGCGTGAACTAACATTTGGTCTGGAAAAGAAAAGGTGCGCTGCATTTCCTGTCTAGGAAATGATGAAAAATTTTAATTGAAAAAAATTAAAAGTGGGACATACAATAATATATATTCCAGACAGCAAAGCTTGAGAGTTATCCTTCTGAGGTAGTTTGTTGGATCAATTAACCGAACAAAAGTCTTAGACAACTGAGTTTCCTTTAGGTTGGAAGAAATTATCTGATACTAATGCCAATATATCAGAGCAAATTGAAAATTGAATATAAATATGGCGTTTGTTGATCCACAGTTCCAATTTAAGTGTTCTTCATTTTTGTGTTAACTTTTTGTTTTCAGCACACAGCTATGGAGATCGGGAAATACAAGATCAGGATTAATGCGATAGCAAGAGGTTTGAACCTTGAAGATCAGTACCCTGTCTCAGTGGGGAAGGAGAGAGCAGCAAAGTTGGCCAACGAAGTAGTACCCCTTCAGAGATGGCTTGATGCTAAAACCGATTTGGCATCAACCGCCATCTATTTAATTAGTGATGGCTCGCGTTACCTGACCGGGACAACCATATTTGTCGACGGAGGACAGTCATTGACAAGACCTCGGATGCGCTCATATATGTAGATGGATGTAACTGGTACTCTCTGTAGGAAGAGAGCAAGAAGGATAAAAGAGAGTGATCTCACAAATGCTGGTTTTGCAGAGGACTGGAGCCAGTGTGACTGATAGTCCACAAACGAAGTTTTAGCAATTTACTTACCATCAAAGATAGAGAAAGGTCTACATTTTGGCTCATTGTGCCATGGTCCAGGGTATTTTCAGACGGCAAGTACCATCTGGGCTGTTGCACATGTTGCCAATCTGCCTAATAAAGTTTGTCAACAAATCCTGCACCTTTAGTGCCGTGAGATTGCTTGTTAAAGTTTAGGAATTAGAGATCGTCTACATTTTGGCTCATTGTGCCATGGTCCAGGGTATTTTCAGACGGCAAGTACCATCTGGGCTGTTGCACATGTTGCCAATCTGCCTAATAAAGTTTGTCAACAAATCCTGCACCTTTAGTGCCGTGAGATTGCTTGTTAAAGTTTAGGAATTAGAGAATTGAATTCACTTTTAATAATTGGACACTACAAATTTAATATGAAACTTGATAGTTTTAACACATTTAACTCCATCAATCAGAGGAAATGAGTAGTGACAGCCACTCAAGAAAAATTCAAAACTTACACAATTAAAAGCGGATATTAGTTTATCAATAAGAAAAAACAAAATTGAATTTAAAGATCACCATTTTTTATAATAACAAAATGAGAAATGGCAATTAACTCCAGAGCTAAGCACTTAAAATTAAAAATTATTAACAAAAAAATCAAAATATCTTTTCAATTCTCTTAATATGCTCTCCATGAAATATATTATATACACACGAAGAGTGGAATAGGAATATTTTTTTTTTGGCAATATGAATAGGAATATATTACTAGCATAGAAAATAGAAGAAATGAAAATTAGGTACACTTTGTTATTAAGTCATTTGATTAAATATGACAAAATTTAATAATTAGATTACAAAAAGCAATAACAATAACAATAATTACGTCTCAGTAAAAATCTTGTTGAGATGTAGGATCTGGGAAGGTCCAAAAGTATGCAACCTTATCAATAGTTATTAGAGGTTATTTTCGATAAACTCACAGAAAAAAGGATTTTTGGAAACAGATGAAAGAAAAAAAAATCAGACACATAAATGAAAAAATAATATTAATAAAATAAAAATAAAAATAAAAAATAACTCAAAATAAAATAAAGATAAAAGTAAGCAACTAAATAAACAGATAAGAAACAAACAAACAAATAAATAAAACAAGCAAACAGTTGAAGAAGAAAAGGAAAAGGAATACGAAGTAAATAAATAAATAACTGAAGGAGAAAATATTACAAACAAAAGCTTTTAAGTTAATTAAAAATACAAGAATCGAAGAAAAATGTTTAAAATTCTAAAGAAGAGAAAGTCCTTTCTATGTAGGATCTTCTAATTGTATCTTAGTTCACCAAAGTTTCCTATTAAGAGTCAAGTCTTTCGTAAACTCTAAAAGAGCCATATCATTCATGATCACTTTGTCTTAATTATTCTTGGCTCTTCATCTTCTCTTCCTACAGTCCTTAAGTACATTCTTCTCACATCTTTTCACTAGAGCCTTAGAATGTATTCTTTTAACTTGTTCGAACCACTTATGCTTTGTCTTCTTTAATTTACTATCAATTTTAGCCACCCCTAACTTATATTTTATCACTACATTTATGATCTTATCTCTTCTTGTAAGGTTGCAATTCTAACGGAGCATCCTTATCTATGCCACTATTAACTTATGACTATGCACATGTTTAATGAGCCAACATTCTACCCCGTAGAGCATAATTAACCTATCTGTTAAACTGTGGAATTTATATTTTAACTTGAATGATATCTTATTGTCACATAAACCTTATGAGGTGCCCCTCTTGTCATCTCTACTCTAGTTTTAACACCTTCACACATATCCCTAATAACCTGTATATAGGTGACATGAACTCTCTTAGCTCCTAAACACCTCCACATGACTTCCCTCATTTATTTCATCCACTTAAAGAATGTCATCAGCAAAAAACATACACTAAGGCACTTCTCCTTGACACATTCTTGGTAAGCTCATCCATAATTGCTATAAAATGGAAGTGGTTCAATAAGTATCCTTAGTCTAGTCTTAACACCTTTATATATATCCCTAATAACTCGTATATAGGTAACATGAACTCCCTTAGCTTCTAAACACCTTCACATGACTTCTTTAAGTACCCTGCCTTCTCTAAATCAATGAAAACCATATGTAGTCCCTTTTATCTACCCTATAATATTCCATTAATTATCTAAGAAGAAGTATGGTTTCTATCGTGGAACTCCCTAGCATGAAACCAAATTGGTTCTCTGAGATAGGTGTTTTCTCACTCTCTTCTCAATCACCCTCTCCTATAACCTCATCTTGTTACTAAGTAGTTTGATGTCTTTATAGTTGTTATAGCTTTGATGCCCCCATTGTTCTTGTAGAGAGGGATTAGTTTGCTAAGTCTTCACTCATCCAACTGATAAGTGTACATTGCATCGTGTTTTAGGGCATAATTTGAAATGTGTTTAGCCGTGAATTCAATCACTTGGTATGTGTTTAGGTTAAAATGTGTTAGTTTGTGATTTATTTGTGTTTTAAGTGTTTTATGGGTTAGTACAAGTCTTTGAGCTTAAATATTACGTTTTTGAGGCATTTTAATGTGTTTGCCAGTGTTTCAGGGTCAATATCGATGAACGTAGGAGTTTCGGAGGGAATCTGGGTCACATCACGTGCCCACGATCATGGCAGGTAGTCCACGATCGTGACAGAAGCTCCAAGTTTGAAAGGCTTAAATGTTACCCTTGTGGCTTATGTCGAGCAGACGTACAGACATTCACGAACTTCATATTTTGAGGGTCTTTTTAGACTTTTTGGACTCCGGAAAAACCTTAGGGTTACCCAAAACATAAAAGAGTATAAAAAGAACATACAGAGGTTGAGAAAAGGGAGCTTCCGTACAACCACTGTCGAAACCCTAAAGGGAGAGTACCGAGAGAGAAAGAAGAAGAAGGAAGAGGAGGAAGAGGAAGATGAAGCTGACTCGACGTGCTTCTCGGATCAGGAGGTTTTTTGATGTCGCTGCCTTCCATCATCTATTCCAAGTTGTATTTCCTTTTCGTTTCAATTTTATTTATGTATGATGATAGGATTTGTAATATTAATGATGTTATAAACTCTTCTTCGGGATTTTATTTTGATTTAATGATAGTTTAGTTGATTGTGTTATTTAGATGAATGTCGTAATTTAATTACATTCTTGCATAATTCGGTAATAAATTGAGAGGGTGAACTGAATGAAAAATAATTAAATTGGATTAATGAGAGTTAGGCGATTTAATAGGCGATTTAACAGAAAATGTAATAAATCATATTGTTAATTGTGCGGAGAGAGATTCCGTGTGATGTTCCAACAGTTTATTAGAGTGTTTCATATCTAATTAGGTTTTGTATAATTTGTGAATTAAGAGATTGCAAATTCCACAATCTGATTAGGGTTTATAATTTAGGGTTTAATGGTTATAACTCGAGAGAGAGTAATCAACCCTAGGATAATCTAGAACCAACATTCCATTCACACATAATCGACTAGGTTAGCATTAATGATAAGTAAAATCCTCTTTCTTATAAATTGGTAAATTCCTTAGGTTGATTTCTGTTGTGATTGCATACTGCTCAATTGTTAATTCCTTTGATCTCACATGTACCGTATTTTAGAGTTCTAACCCTTAGTATGGGAACAAGATGTTACACTGACACTTCCAATAGTGCATGAGATGTAAAAATCTCCCAGATCTTCTCATTTTTGTGGTAGTGCTATCACTTCAATGGAGTTCTTGTTGCTTAACAATTCATTCCACAACTTCTCTTTTATAGATTCCTTAGAAGCGAGTTGCGCTTAATTGCTCTATTATATCTAAAACTTTATTCAGTTATGCTTCCTTCAATTTCCTCATTGCTCGAATAGGATATGGAATCGGAGGATGATATTTCTTGATTTCAGTTAGGTTATATTTAACCTGCAGGGATCTTCCATTGGTCTTTCGCCTTTCTTCTTCCCCATCATCTTTAAATTGATTGGGCTTTTCTTCAGCAGCCTGGGTGATTACCATTATCCTTTCCTTTGGATTTGTCTCAGTATTGCTAGGAAGGGTTCCTGCACTTCGTGTCGATAATGCGTCTGCTAATTGGCTCATTTGGACTTCTAAGTTATGTATTGAGTCGGCGTGGTTCTTTGTTACTTGTTCAAATTTTCCTGCTAGCCTCTTATTAACCTCCCGCATTGTGTTTGTACTGTAGCGCCCCCTTACCGTAAGGTACACACCGGGACGCCCGCAGGTCATTCCGGTACATATCCTATGACAAGGGTGAGCTACGTTCGATCACTACGTTCTCTTCACATGACATCATAACATGATTCATCTATAAAGCATCAATAGAAAAACCAGAATATTATACTTTTTTTTTGAAATCAACTTTTCCTCATTTCATTTCATCAAGATCAAAAGTTTACATGTCTATCGTCCTGTACTGTCTATACATAAATTCAAAAACCTAATACAAAATGCTATATGGAAGAGGAAAAAAATCAGATCTATCTAGGCCATCCAAAAGTCCCAGCTGACCGACTTGTGAGCCATGACTTCTCTCACTAAGAACAATCTACACGGCTGGAAAAGTCCCTCTGTAACTAGGAGTTTACTCTCGGTCCTGAAAAGATAACGTTGCAATTTTGGTGAGTTTTGCGAACTCAGTGAGATAACCATCTTCGATGGTTCATTCAATC
>JAOQMQ010000007.1:5040942-5052119 GCA_027563845.1 Erythroxylum subrotundum | reverse complement strand
TATCAATCACACTGATAGCTTCAATAGTTCACTGAAATTGGATGTAGTTTTTTTGGTATTTCACTGGTTACTAATCCAGTCGTATAGTAGGTCTCCTTCGACACTCCACTAGTGGCTCGGCTTCGTCCTAGAAACTACTGCACATCTTTATCTGATCCGGAGGCTTCGTCGACCGGCTCCTCAGATAAAGATGTATCCGACGCGGAAATCACCACTTTTTCGATTGTGATTTTTTGTTGGTCAGGAGAGACAAAAGAGAGATTTTCTATCAGTCAAAAACGGATATCGCCCCCATGCTCCCACGGTCCGCTTACCGAGGAATAGGAGGAATAAAAACCAGAGCAAGTTGGGGTATAGAGCCGTAAGCGCGATGGGGGGTGACAGAGGACGTGCTCGTACGGTTCATAGAAGGGTATGATCAACTCGTTGATTGTTGGGAACTTTCACTCTTCTATATTCGAAATATGCCTTTCTAGGAGCATTACGATCTGCAGCTCAAATGGTCTCTTATGAAGTCTCTATTGGTCTTATTCTTATTGTGCGCCTTGTGAGCGCGTTTGGATCCGCGAAGGTAATCGCTCGGATGTTCCCCTAACCCAACCCAAACCGGAGGGAACCGCAGCATGGGGACTGTCCGCGTCTCGTCGCAAGGCTTATTTTGATTTGAGTTTTGGGTCATAGGGCGGGCTTCGGGTGGGCAGCTTTATCTGAAAAAGGGCCGGGGCACAAGGATCCTGGTACTATCCAGGTGCGAAGAACCCCGGAAGTGACTGCAATGAGCAGAAATCTCACTCACCGGCCTAAACGACGAGCAAACACTCGAACGTGAGAGCAAGGGATCACCTAACGAATGGACGAGTTCCAAGGAGGGAGGCAAAAAACATGCTTTCAGAGAAGTGACGGTCCGAATCCTTATCTGAACTGCAAGAATAACTGACTAAGCCGTGACATAAGGCCCATTCTCCAACTCCAAACGGGACCAAGCCTTTAGGTTGTTTAAAGAGGTTGGGTGACAGATCGGCCATAGGAGTACTCCGGGGTATAAACCAGGGCAACAAATGTCGAGCATACGACGATGCCGCCCGTTTTCATTTCATGGAAGTACCCGGCAGAATCAAGGGCTGTAGGTGATGGCGCGTTTTGCTTTTTTATCTGGAGAGAGGCGCTGAAATCGTTCCTATTGGGTCGGGTCGTGCGTGGCAGCTAAATAAGGGCGGGCGGACGCTTGAATGGGACCTATTCTCTTCAAAGCTGAATAGGAAATCAAGGGGCCGAGCTTACTGATGAGTGCCTTTTTTCTAAAGGTTAAAAAAGGCTCTCATGTGAAGCTAACATGGCTGGCTACATACAAGTATAGCCAAATCAAGATGAGACAGGACGGACGGTCAGAGGCCGTAACGGGACTACCATAGGAAAGCCCGCCCCCTCTAGCTAACATATAAAGAGATTCCCGGATAACAGTAGTCTCTATGTGAATCTCTTCCCGACCAGGCCAGGCCGAATCGGGCCAAATTCATGGCTCCGCCCACATGCATCATTTGATGAAAGCACTCCAGTCCAGTCGCCTCTCCTCGAAAGTAGCTTGTCAACCACGCTTTCCCTCCCTCAAAATAATATCATGTTCTTCACCAATCCTTTTTTTGGGGCAACACAGCAATGAGTAGTTCGCTCCAGGACTCCACTCCCTCGAGAGCAGGATGCCGGCCGAAATGGAGCTGGGAGCCAACCTAGACTTTGATTCCTGGGGCTTGCCCCAACACCTAAATCAAAGGCGGGCGCCGAAAAGGAAACAGCTCCGCTTTTTCAAGAAAGCTTTGCTTGATAGGCGCTTCCTACTCACTCAGACAATGCTCTGAACACGAAAGTGTGCAGTTCAGCCGCCTTCTCTCCCATGCTGAGTCACTGGTAACGCCTCGGAAAGCACGGACGAGCCACATGCAGGGAAACTTGCACGTGTGGTTCTGGCCGGGGACCCCGGTATACTGTACTAATATGTGTAGGTCCCCGTAATTCGAGTGAAATTGTCATGGCGCAAAAGCAGATATGGTCTGGTATTCCTTTGTTCCCTGTATTGGTTATGTTCCTCATTTCTTGTCTAGCAGAAACTAATCGAGCTCCGTTTGATCTCCCAGAAGCGGAAGCTGAATCAGTTGCAGGCTATAATGTAGAATATGCGCGGGATGCGATTCTTAATAGTCCACTGTTGGCGGAAGCCAATGTCCCGGGGTCCCGGGGACTCATTCTGACTGAAACAAGGGGTGGGTCTTTACCAATTCAAAAAATATTCGATTTTAGGGAAGCAAAAAGCGCCTAGCGCGAGCCTTATTGAAAAGGCTCCTTACTATTACTATAGATATAGATGGGGCGCCCCTTATTGAAAACTCAAGGAAAGCCTTTATATATGTGTATTCTATTAATGTATTAATGCGCAAACGCATGCGATGCGAAGAAAGCAACAATCGAGGCCCTATGATATTAGTAAAGCGATTTTAGGCTTTACTAATATTTGTGATAGGAATTGGATTGTTAGTAAAGTCACGCTTTTCCTTTTGATAGGAGTAGGTGCTTTCTGGGGCAGGGCACTCTTCATTCTTCATTCGAAACTAATGAATGTCCGGTCAGGGGTTTCTGCCTTGTTATCAAAAAGGGAGTTGGGTAAAGCAAACTCCCTCCTTGGACGAGCACGAGGCTTAGTCAAGTAGAACGAACCGGGTTGCGTTGCTTGATGCTCCGATCGAAAACAAATCAGTGGGACCGTGCCGGTACGACTGAATATGCGTTATCAAGGTCCCCTACGAACAAAAAAAACCGGGCCGAACTTATCCTGCCCGCTTCCATAGAACAATATCGTGGCAACGTAGACCTAAGTGGTATCATATTGGATCCTTGGGAACCATCACAAGTACGGCCGGCCTATATTTGAACGAGAATGCCGTGTCGTCTAGCGGAGCCTAGAAGAAGGTGACTCGCGCAGATAGCTGACTCCTTTTCAATAGAAAGGAATAGCCAAACCAAGGCAGTTGTCTGGTCAATCTCAGAGATCTTCTTCTTATTGGCCGGCAAACTGGAGACAGACGACCACGGTCCCAACCTTACCAGCACCAGAGGTGTACTAATCAATGAACCCCCGAAACCTACTTGATTTTCTGACAAAATAAACCAAGCCTAACCGGTCACGACATGTTGTTGATATTGATTGAGTTTGAGGGACTTTCGCCGACTGAATTCATCCATAAACTCAGACCACCGTAACCCTCGTAACCAAAGCGTCACGACAACATCCAAAGGTGACCTTTGGATTCTTAAGTAGTTTTTAGGAGGCGCGCGTAGGAATGCCGACCACTACATAAGCCACTAGTGGCTGAGAGAAAGCGAGCAGCACCTTGTATAGGTTGAAGCTATGAAGCTTACCTTATTATTAGAGAAAGCCATTGCGCGCTAGCCTAGCTAGCTAACGTTTTTTTTTCAGCCGGCTGTTATGTTAGTTGTAGCGCGCCTTCCCTCCTTCTCTCACTTCGGAAATCTTTTTCAGTCTTTTATTATGATGACCTGGTCGAGAGAGTCAAATATATCGGTGTAAAAGATTGAGTAGGATCTGTGAGGTTGGTTATATCGAAGAAGAAAACTGACGAATCCAATCTTCCATACTGCGAGCGAAGTCAGGCAAAGAAAGCTGCTGCTGCGCGCTCAGGACGAGTTATGGCGCCCTCCCTTTACGCGAATTGGGCGCAAAGCAAAGGCTTTTGGTGGAAGAAAGATCGTAGCTCAATCTCCCCCAGTAGGGTCCGAGGGACTCCCTCCTATTTTTGGTAGCCTACGCTAGGCTGTACTGGCAATTAAGGTGCTTCTGTAGCCTTTCTTTGTAAGAGGAGCCGGATTAGTTGCAGTTTTCCTTCCTGGGTGAATGGGTTGGGTGCCCAGTACTGACGCTGCGCTGACTTGGAAACCATGTCGAAGTTCCCTATCTATATCTTCTTGAGGCTTTCCTTCATCCTATAGCAAAGTCTGACTCTTGGGTCGGATCAACGGTTGAGATCTTTTTCGTCAAAGGGTCTTGAAGATTACAGATATTCACAATTCTATCCAATTCCAAGTTTTGTACCAAGCTTCCCTTCTTAATAAGTAAGAAAGAACTTGACTTGTTCAAGTCAGTCTAGTCAACTCTCCTCACTCTATCGAGTCAGTAATCCATTCCCTTCGAATCTAAGGCTCAATGATGGATCTAGGCGCTTTCCAGAGGCGAAGACTGATATCACCTGGCCCCGGGCGGACCATACTCAACCTTTCGTCCAGTGGTTAGCTTCTGCCCATAGCTCAGACTGATACTGAAAAGGTGGTTGGACCTATGCCTACTATGTCTGTGAGGAAGTTGGGCTTCTACATTTTGATTCACCGGGTGACTCTTGGGGCTCTGATTCTAGGGCGAAAACAGAAAGATTGAAGGCAAGTTTGAAAAGTCTCCTCTTTATATTATAGTCCTTCTTTCAGCTAAGTCTTAAGCCCTGTTCGCCCCAATCCCTTGTATCAGTCTTCGTGCCAGCCTTCGCGCTTCGTTCTCGTGATTTCATTCCTCTCCAAGTAAGCCTTTCAAGCTGTCTCTGTCCGCCAAGAGAAAGAGGGCAGCTAGGAATATAGCTAGGGGTAGAGTGAGTAATGGGGCTAGCGCAAGAGCTGGGGATAGGTTGTTAAAGGGCGGCGGGCAGGTAAGGTTCTAGGTCAAAAGCAGATTCTCGGGCAAGGGTCAACTAAAGGCATCTAGTTCCAGACCGGAGCGAATATCATAGAATATCATACCTTCGCCCTCGGCCTCTAGTCGCTAATAGATATGATATGGTCTATAGTAAGGTTACATAGGAGCCTTCCACTCGAGCCAATAGTTTCCAGGCCATTCTTGAAACAAAACCTAAGGGCATCTAAATTAAATAAAGTGCTAAGCCCCTTGGCTGGAGATCAAGTGGAAGTTGGAGTCTCTAAGTATTCTCTAGCAAAGTAGTCTTCCTCAGCTTGAAGTAAACTCAACTCTACTCTCTTCTCGGATAAAGAAAGAGAAGGAAAAGAAGCGGGGTAGAGGAATTGGTCAACTCATCAGGCTCATGACCTGAAGATTGCAGGTTCGAATCCTGTCCCCGCCTAATCATCTGAGGCCGTAGTCAGCCTCAAGATTTGAGATTCCGTAAGTAACCTAGTGACATCCTCAAGTCAACGAGTTAGGAGCTCATACCGGGTAGGAAGGGAATAGAATCAGCTGCAATTGCTCCTGTTTTTTGAGTTTCAGTTGGAAGAGGGGGCATTAGCGGTTTAGGAATCGATCTAGCTGCTTCTCCTAGAGATGGAGATGCGGCATAACCGTATGAACCGTACTCGTCTGCTTCTTCTTCCTCTCCCGTCCGGTCGAGTCCGCTTCGTTCCTCTCCTTAGGCTTCAAACGCACTCAACCTAATAATCCACTTCCAAAGGATGGAATGATTGTAGGATCAGCCGTAGTCGTAGAAAAAGGCCATATTCTTTATATAAAGAAAGAAAAGCAGCAGCAAGAACTATATCTGTCAAAGAATCAGAGTCAAGTGGAAGGTTTGATGGAATGTGCCTATGAACTCTTCCTCTTTCAAGCTCATTACGCTCATTCCCGAGTTCACTTCACTCGCTTAAGCCGAATTTTCTCATTCAAATCCTTCTAATCGCGATCGGGGAATCCTCCGCCAATTCTCTAGTCTCATGGGATCAAGATTGATCATAACGATATCGTGGAAATGCTGGCTGCACAGACCCATATCTAAATCATCCCCTTGATACTAAACCAGATCAAGCTTGAGAAAGGTTCTTACGTCGTCGATCGGCTTACCGACCCGAAATTCATGCATTCATTGAGTCAGGTCCGGGAATAGAGAGCCCTCTAGAACCAGAATCAACATCTTAAAGGATAACTTCGCGGGAATATACGGACTAGTATCCACTCTCTTCCCAGGAGCAAAAGACAGAGATTTGTTAGCAGCGCTCGAAACTACAATGACTTTCCCAGGATGGATGGGAAAGAACTCAGTCGAGCCAACATTCTGGCACTAGCGGCTAAGAGAGCAGTGCTTTATCTTTGGCCACCACGTATCTGGATTTTCTCTATCTTCGAATAACGATCTTCCGCAGGAGCACAACATATCAGGGATGATCCACGCGAGACTGCCATGATGGTTGGACTTGACGTCGGTATTAGAACTACCTCAACTATGTCGAATATATGCTTCGCCTATCCGCTGTTAACAACTGATGTGCGTCTGCGCTAATCGGTTGTGTCTTCCTTCCTGCTATACGATAATCGAAGCGATAATCAGGGGAACCAGACAAATCGCATATCGGGTGAGTCGCTTATCCGCTGTTAAGTCGCAGATCCGCTCTTTTGTTGTCGAGCGAAATTACATAGCTCCTCGGATATTCATTCAATCTAGAGTGGAGAGAAAGGAGACCATAGGCAGAGGTGGAGCGGATGAAATGGAAGTTGAACGCGAACGTCTAAAGTACGTACCACCCGTTATCAAGAGTTTTGACAAGTTATATGACCGTAAGCCGGTTGAAGTGGGCCCTCTTCCTTAAGTCAAGTCAGATCCTATTGGTAGGGCAGATCTCGGGGATGGACATGTGTAACGTAAGACACGCCCGGGTTCCAAAACTCCAACTATGATAGCCAGTCTCAGGCCCAGTGAAATCAAAAGTAGCTCACTTACAACAGCAAAGCCTTTCTGGCAATCGCTAGGTATTTCCAAAGGCGAAAAGCAGGCCGATCACCAGAATCTGACAATAAGTTAAGTCCAATCCAAAGAGGAAAGCTAAGGCAGGGCAGGGGCAAAGACAAGCCATACTGTTAGCCAGTTTTGGAGAGCTCGTAGAAGTCCCGTCCCTTTCTCTGATTTTCTTATCGGTCAAGTCTCTTTCTTTGGAAAGCCGATAAGTGTGAACAATCCAGTTTCTGTACATCCGGGTTTACCTTGTGTGGGATAAGGTCTGTATTTGCACAGCAAACATATTTTTAAAGACAAAGGGCTATGCGCAATCGCTAAACAACAGCTGCCCACTAAATAAATCTATCCTATGGGTGATAGATACTCTGATTAGTGCCAAGCTAAACGCTAACAGCGGATTCTAAGGTAGTTCAGTCCTATCGGACCAGACACTGAATACCTGAGAGAGAATTTAGCAAGGCTACGCACCTTACATAAGACTTTCTTTTTATGCTCCGAAGAGGGCCAGCTAATCGAGTGGTCTTTTGCATAGTTAAGATTTTTTACCAATGTTAGGAATAAGAGGCTTTTCTCGATTATCCCTATTTCTCATTCACTTACAGAAGAGCTAACCTTAGTTCTTAGGGTCCCGAGACGAATCAACTCCCACTCCTATTCTAACTCGAATCTTTCTAAACTATTATATAAGCAGATGCGCGGAATCGTAAACATACCTAGTGATTTCATTCCTAATCTTAGAATCGTTTGTTCACACGGAGCGGTAATCATCTTACTTGACTGAAAACTGACTAAGGCAAGGAACTTCTTGCTATATTTCTTTTAAGTAGTGCTTGATTTTATCTTTTGTCTCGTCAGGGCGAACGGACTAGGATAATAAAGAAAAGTAGTACAGGAAGGCTGATTTTGAAGAGTTTGAGGCGACCAAAGGAAGCTCTGGGGTTAGTGGATCTCCTTAGGGTAAATTGTCCCTCTTCTTAAGGGGCATAGCGAGCATAGTTTCAAAAAGAAAGAACCCTTCCATTTTTCTGTTGACTGAAAAGGGCAATGGTGTTTAAAAGAGGTGCTTCTTTGTCTTTATTAGCTCTTATTGTTCCCAAGGTAAGCTCTCCATCCTCGGCAAACTCCGAATAATGGATAGCGTCAGAAAAATGGATTTAAGATCTTTCGAAGGTCACCGCAGGTACGAGTACCTCTTTTCCTTTGATTCTACCTTTAATACATTGATGGTATGTCGATGGGACCGCTTGGTATTTATGAATCTATGGTCTGCCCAGAAGAGTGTGATATGTCGTCGGTGCAAAAACAATCTGGGACTCTATCATAATCTTACGAATCTACAACTCTCCAAGAAGCTTGAGGTCAACCCACCTCAAGCTTCTTGACCGATGAAGAGAAGGAATTGGAGATCAAAGACCAGCAGTTGAAATATGTGCTCGAGATGCATCAACCGAAACAAGAGTTTCGGGAAGTAGAGCCTTTACGCCTTTAGTAGCCCATTTATCTGTTGAAGGGCTTTGGCCCCGGGCCACAAGTTGAATTACTTTATTTCAGCAAGCAATTAGGCGGAAAGTACATTTTTGGAAAAAATACGAGAGGAGAGCCGTGAGCACTTTTTCCCAATGTTGATGAGTGGGCCTACCTATCTGATGTTGCATGCTCGGATTGTTCAGCCGACCCTATCTTATTATTAGGCTTCAGAATCATCGAATTCCTTTCCTGATGCGATGCCGAAGCCTTTCTTTCGTCTCCTTCTGCGGAACGGAAAATCATGGAATTGATCCATCCGTACGTACCGGATCAATATACCGCTACCGTGCTAACGCTAACCCCACTTCCCTGGCTAGCTTGCTTTCGCTAGCTTCTGAGGCTGGCTTTTGATATGTGCTAATCGACCTTCTGATGAAAGCATTGAATAGGAACTAACTGGAAAGCGGGTGGAAGATAGATGAAAATGAGTCTTATCTATACCATATATGACCTATTTCATAGAAGATTTTGACCCTTGGACAACCCCTAAAAATAGGTTCCGGCTCTATAGCAGCAAGGGTAGGTCCCCTAACGTCAAGCAATAGAAAGCCTCCACTTATGAAAGCACAAAGATCAGATAAATTGAAAGCTTAGCTTCACGTGCATGCAGGAAAGTCTCTTAGCCGGTCATAAGGTTTCCGGACCCTTGATAGGTGCCTATCTTATTTAGATGCTTCAGCTTATGCCTTTTCTTCTCTTGCTTCCTATGCCGGCCTCAGATCTAAGCCAATTAATCTAAATCTTAATATGAGCTAAAAATGAATGGAGAGCCTTCTGGAATAGCAATAGCCTGTGCCTCTATAATTGAATTGCCTAAACTTTCATTCAATAAGAAAGACCGCTCAAAGAACCATTTACTTCGCTTTACCCTTCGTTTTCGCTTTTTGACCCTTACTGGCACACGAGACCTGGGTCAACAAAGAAGTCCATCTTCTGCAACTGTCAGCTTCTTATCACCCTGGAATTTCCACATCTAATGACCTGTAGCCGATTGCTTACTTTACTCCTCTTTCTTAATCTTTCTAATTGAAAGGCAATTAGTTTATTCTCTAAATGTAGCATCCCGGCGGATGAAAGCCTTGCCCTACTTTACCTTCACGGCCTAGGCCCCCCTTGTTCGTTACCCAGCTTGAACTACTTCTTTCGTCTTTCGACTCAGCCAGCTTCTTCCTGTGCTTACTATTAGAGCAAAAGGCGAGGTCTAATCTTTCACTTTATGCACCGAGAATCTTTCTGAATAGAATATGAGGCTCTTATTATTGGCCTCGATGTCTCCGTCCGTCCTACCTTCCTATAAGTTCGAGTAGATTCCCACTAGGTAATTTTCGGCAGCTCAGTCCTTTGAATATAGGGTTATAAGTCAGAAGTGAGCCTCATCCTCATACTGTGCCAAAGAAAAGGACTTGGTCGAAGGGAGTAGAGGACTAAGGATAGTTTCTTCCCCAAGTCAAGATCCAGAAAAGAAGGGAAGCTCGCCCCGGGTCGGTTCTTTCCCTAAAAAAGAATGGAAGTCGGATTCGCTAACCTTTGGGCCGGAGTCATTCACACCAACTGATGCCAGACTTCTTCAGTCTCATACTTAAATAAGGCTTTTAGAGACTCCACCTAGCATTGGCCTTGCCTACTTCAGCCTTTTAAACATGTAGAAAAGAAAGTTTAGAAGGCCTTTAGGGTCTTCATCCAACTAGAAATCTCGTAAGAGAAGAAAAAGAATGTTACGCCCAACAACTCCCATGTCTTTCCGGAACAACCACCGGCGATTTTCGACAAGTCTTCCTTCATTTTTAGAGCAAGAAGCGGAACTACAAGAATTACCAGTGGACACCCAACAAATTATCGCATTAGTCAAGACCCTAGAAGAAGGAAAATTAGGGAGTCTTGTCCTTGTCGTACTACTTTATACTATGATCGTCTTCTATTTATGTCTGCGGTGGTTCACCAGCACTCGAGTCTTATACGAGATATTCGAGTGGAAGAAAACGAAAACGCTGGGATTCGGGATACAATTAGAAAGAACTTGGTCGAGTATAAAGAGAATACCTGTACCGATGCCAAGTAAAATCACCCCCTGCCTCTACTGTACGGATGATTCCGATCGGGCACCTCACCAGAATCAGAATCGACGAGGAAAGAGAATGAAAAAGGATGAAAATAGGACTCAAAATCTTTCCCGGAAAACAAGCACTGTATGTAAAGAAACTCACCTTCAACCTATGATCTTCGCCTGGAATGGAAACCTCCTATAGAAATCACCCTCGTAGGGAAACTCTTACCTCAGCTGGCTTATTATCATTTTCAATTCCCCATGTGTGTGAATTGCTTTAGCAGCGCATCAAGAGGACCTTTCCTAAGCGCAAGATAACGTACTTGAATTCAAAGTATGCCCAACGTACTGGAATCCCCCTCTATTGCTGACAATAACGTAACATACCTCTTTTGCCTTCCAATTTGCCTTAACAAATCAAACTCAAACCAAACGAAGGGGGGCTTAGGAATGGAACGGAAAGCATTTAGCGAGAGGGCAAAGGCAAGAAAGAGAGTATGGAGTTAGGGGCTTGCTTAATGGTTTTTTTTCTTTCTGGCTTTAATGCTCAAGCATTTTTTTTTGATTGGATTATGCTCTAGTGTTTGATATTCTTTGATTCCGTTCTCCCCGTAAGATCAATATCACAACCTATGAGGTATGAAAGTTTTACATAGTTGTAATACCCGATCCGATAGTTTACGATATAGATAGATATATATTTAACAACAACATTCTAAAAAAAGATATTAATAGATATCGGCAGTTGTCCGGTCGTACCCAAACAATAATATTCCAGAGGGAAATGCACCTAAGATCAAATATTTCGAGCCGGCTTCCGTGGAAAATTCAGACTTTCTTTTTGATGCTGCGATCACATAAAAACATAAACTTTG
>JAOQMQ010000007.1:5023744-5040842 GCA_027563845.1 Erythroxylum subrotundum | reverse complement strand
TATTTATTGGGCTAGATTGAATTAAGTTGTCGGGCTTTTATTATATGAGATATAATGGGCCGAAACTTATTGGGCTTTAATGAGATTAGGTTTTCTCTATAAATAGAGAAACTTAGGTCTCATTAGGTAGAGGAAAAAGTGAGACGAAACCCTAGCCACCCTCCGAGAGAAAACCGTGCGGCGTTCGGAAAAAATTTTCAGGACGTGCTAGCACACGATAGCCGCAGCCCGGATCGTTCATCCTCGTGTGGATACCGGTAGAGGACATTCGGGTGTTGCAGTGTCTACGAATCCGAAATAGAAACGATCAATCTGTGTCAAAAGGTATTTTTCGCACATCCTATATGTTTTCGGTTATACATCGTGTTGTGTTGTGGTCTTTTCCGCAGCGTATTGTGAATACTCGGGCCATACGCGATCCAACAATTTCCTCAGGGTGGAGTGGGCATTCCAGATCGGAAATAGCTTGGTGGGAAAGGGGAGGGAAGAGACCCTTGATCAGATGGTCTGTAGGAGGCTGTAACTCAGTCGTGTAAAGATTCTCGAGGAAAGTCTTGGCTAAGCTTCTAGTACCCGTGGTATCCGATATCACGCCTCCATTTTCTTTTTTTAAAGAATTAACCTTCGCGTGCCGTCGTCTGGTCAATGTGATAGCATGATAGTATTTTGTATTCCTGTCCCCCTGACCTAACCATTGACTTCTAGAACGTTGATGCCAGTAGAGTTCTTCTTGGGAGAGGACTTGTTCCAATTCAGACCGAAGATAATCCTCCAGCTCGCGGAGAGAAGTCGAGTCTTCGTCCTCAAGCTTTTTTTGGATGCCTTGGAGTCTCGCCATCAGACATTTTTTCCTATGGAAGATGTTGTCGAAAGTAGTAGAGTTCCAATGCTGAAGACTTTCCGAAAAATTTCTGATCGCTCTGCTAAAGTAAAAAATGGTAGGGTTCCAATTATCAGCTACAAATTGGCCAAAACAATCACGAGTCAACTAAACGGACTGAAATCGGAAGGGCCTAGGAGTCAGCGGAGAATGTGTGGAATTTTTAAAGGTAACTAAAAGAGGTCGATGGTCTGATTTCAGGAAGGGTAAGTGCATTACGGTTGTAGTTTGGAAGGCCGATTGCCAAGAATTAGATCCAAAAACTCGGTCTAATCTGGCGAGAATTTGTCTCCTTTGCCAGGTGAATTTGGGCCTCGAAAATCCAAGGTCCTGAAGTTGACAATGTTGCACACAATCCCTAAACTGTGAATTAACAATAGGTTAGAGGCGAGATCCTCCACGTTTGTCAGTGCTTTCCAGCTTGGCATTGAAGTCCCCACCCACAAGCCATAGTTGGGAAGTAAACCTGGCAATTTTACGCAGATACGTCCATAAAAAGTGTTGTAAAGAATACATAGGGCTGACGTAGATGGCCGTGAGGTCAAAAAATCATTGGTCCCATTGAATATTTGTATGCACAAATTGTCAGTGAGTGAGCAGAATTCGAACTGCGATTTCAACTTTCCATAATAGCCAGATGCCACCCGAATATCCTTCTACTTCTACTCGGAACGAGTGCGCAAAGCCCAAACTTCGAATGACCTTTAACGCTCGTATACTGCTTGTTCGTGGTTTAACTAACATAACAAGGAGAGGTTTGTGAATTCGAATGTAGTTCTTGGTGATGGGCTTGAAGGTCCTACCTCCAGCCCCTTGACATTTCCATAAGAATATCGACATTAAACAATATAAGAGGAAAACAAAACTGTTAAGCATGAGTGTTATATGAGATATCAGTCAGCACCTGACACTGGGTTGTCGTGTGGGTCAATGGAATCTCATCCATCTGAGTATCGGAATCGAGAGTGGTTGCAGGTGTGGTCGTTGAATCTTTTTCAGAATCAGGTGGTCTCGAGGGGGGTAGCATGTATTTTTGGAGCGAGGATGTCAAAACGGTATTATGAGTGTCATCAATTGGATCCTCCTCCATGTCCCCACAACCCATCTCCTGATTTATAGGCAAATTAAAGGATTGATCATTTATAAGAATATCGGCGTGTGAAGGGAGAGCTAGGGCTATGTGGGGAACGTTGGGTAGGATAGGCGCTGTTGTCGTTTGGGTTACTACGATGGTGTTTGGAGTTGGGCTGGAGTAGGTCATTTGGGTTGTGGGGGTGGATGTGGGCTAGGCCACCCTCGAACGCTGATTAGACTGCCCACTCGGGCCTTGAACCAACGACCTTTTGTTTGTAACATTGCTGGTCTTCCTTTGTCTGGTGGGTGCTGCCTATGCATGGGTTCAACGCTATGTGGAGTTGTGGTCGCATAGTGGGTGCTCCTCCTCAATCCGAGGATGCTCTAATAGATACTCCAACGGCTCTTTGTCTGTCAGAACCGTAAACCTTAAGCCCCTCAATCCCATTTGATTGAAGCTGGTTTTGCTGTCACTTCGTTGGACCGTTGGGGAGGTTGTCGGCCAACAGGTGTGACGCTGCACTTGCATCCATGGCCCATACGCCTATTTCCTAAGGCCGTCGGTGGACGACGAGCCTTGATCTTCTATGGGAGTGGTCGGTTCTTGATTTCCAGTGGTGTCCTCTCCACCTTGACGCGTCGGCAGTTTGGTGGGACAAGTGGCAGCACCGTGTCCGACCCTTCCACAGGTGAAGCAAATTTGGGGCAATCCTTCGTAGGCGACTTTGATGAGCTCACCATCTAACTCGATTACTGAACGGAGGGGGGAGTTTAGGTCAATGTCAATGGCGACTCTCGCGAACTTTCCCCTTTGCGATTGCTGAGTATTGTTGTCTATTTTGATCGTTCGCCCGACTAAATTTCCTAGGGCGGTGAGGATGGATGGCTGATATCTGGCGACTGAGAGTTCGGGGAAGCGCACCCATGCAACCATGCGCGAAATCTTGCCAGTGGATGGTCTAAAGTCGGGGTGCCATGGCTGAACAGAGAGGGTGTGACCCGAGATCACCCACGGCCCTTGGGTGAGCGTCTGAATATAGTCGTCTTCCTCCATGAAGTTGATAAGGTAAAAGTCATTTTCGATATCTACGATTTTAATAGGACCCTTAAGTTTCCATATTGTAAGCAATCGGGTTTTTCCATATTGTAAGCAATCGGGTTTTGAGTAGGGTAAAACTCAGTTTCTGGCCTAGCAATTTAATCACAATAGCTTTTGCCCATTGTTGGTCAAGTTTGCCTATGAAGGTGTTTGACAATTCGAGACCCATACCGAAGTCTCCTTGAACCATAGTAATGTCTCCCTCGGCAATTTCTATGGGATCCTCTTTAGGCCAATCCAGTTCCCTCGTGCTAGTGCCTTGATTAGATTGGGCAGTAAGAACCGCACTATAGCTGGGTTGATTGTTTTGGAGAACAAGGGCGGGAGGAGGAGGGTGCTCATCTCTTTCCCGAATGCGTACTTTCTTTGTAGCGTGACCTTCTTGTTCAGTGGAGTTGAGAGCATTTTCAGAAGTCATTGCAAATTTTTCCTAAGATGCCTTCTTTTTTTTGTACCGGACTTGGGTGTCAGCCAGTACTGAAAGTTTTGCCTAATACTGTTCGGTATTAAAAATATCGGTCAGTTGGTATCATAAAATTTGACTATTTTAAGGACTAAATTGGAAAAAAATTAAACAAAATTACACCCTATCAAACACTGGTTGGTATCTACTTGGTTGTTTCCTTATCATGAACTCTTGCTGTAAATTGTAATAATTTGAGAGTTAAGAATATTTATTGTTCTTCTTATTGCGTGTTTTGATGTAATTATTATTTATTATATAATGAAAATTGAAATTGTAATATTTTAAACACTTTGTATTGTTCTTAATTTTATATTTGTATGATGATGATTGTCTTTTTTTTCGTATAAATTGTGGTTATTATTTATACGTGAAATATCTTAAAATGATTATTATTTCATATTAATTGTGATTATTATTTATTATTATAAATTTTGGAGATATGATTAAAAATATACAATATAACTGTACAATATGACAATGAACTATTTTGTATTTTTAAAAAATTAAAAACTATTTTATAAATTTAAAAAATTACCCTAAACGGTATCTGATGTTAATGATACTAATATAATACTGTATTAGAACTTAATCTAAGTATTTACAACGTTGATGGTTACCTTAAATAGTCAAGCACCTGAATCTAAAAATAGATTATTTACTTTTACGAAGGAAAAAATTAAGGTAGACGGCCAATAGTTGAGTTGAAATTGAGGATTAGAGATTCATTTGCAAGGATAAAACCGTCTGCACCTCGCAAGTTGAGTTGAAATTGAGGATTAGAGATTCATTTGCAAGGATAAAACCGTCTGCACCTCGTAAATATTTTACAGAGCCATTGTTCTTTATAGGGTTTATGAAGGGCTTTGCTTCTGTCACCCAACTCCGAGAAACTACTTTCACCCCAAGCTGATACTGACATGGCGTTTCAACACTAGGCCCTCCTTCTCAACCTTACGAATCGCTGTTTTTCCCTTCAATTACTCAGTAATCATTGCCCAACCCAATGCTGAAATTGCTCTTTTTTTCTGTATCGCGCCAGCTCCACAGCCACGTAGCCTCTCCGTGCCTTCGACTCTCAACCGAGTCATCAACGACTCCGTTGCTCAAAGCCCTGAGTTCGATCACTGGGTTGACTCAGAAGAACCGTAGGATTCCGGTTTCTTATCAAAAGGCGTTCTTTTGCTCGGATTCTTCAAATGATGGGACCGGCGAGGTGGTGGAGGTGGAGGTGAAGAGCGGTGAGCCTGAGTCAGATGTTGCAGACACCCGTAATATGTCGGCAATTGTGCCTACCAATCCTAAACCGGAAGATTGTCTGACAGTGAGTGCACTGAAAGTTTTGTTTGGGAATTTTCTTGTCTTGTGGGGAATGGAAAAAGTGGCGTGAAGTTTTATTTGTTGAGATAGTTTCATTATCAGGTGTGCCTGAGGCCAAGTGAGGCGGGGAAATTATGCTAATTTTTTTCCTTCTTTCAGCACTTTGTTTCAAGAAGACCGATAAATGTGTTAATAAGTTACTCTATGCTCATATTGTTTTCAACTTGTACCTGTATTCCTCAAATTTGTATTCATTTCTTGTAATTTTTGTTTGTTACTTAATATTGATCTGATGGAATTATTTTTTATGTCAATTTATGTTCTCCTTGAACCAAGCTTGGGATGTTTTGACATGAGTGAAGTCACTAGTTTAGTTTTACTAATTGAGATATTAACATTTGAGATGTTGCGAAAACATGCTTGGTATATTATTTTCTTCATACTGGAGCAGATTGAACATCTTAAGGATACTAAATGAAATCTAAACATGGAATATGCCGCTAAAAAATAGGCTTGATATGGTGATTTCCTTCTTTTTGAAGCATAATGGACATGCGAAGGGTTTTACATCATATTCTTCTACTGAATTTGTTAGTCTTAGTTTTAGTGGAATTAGTGACAGCAAGTTTGAAATGGTATTCCTTTTCCGAGTGCCTTTTTTGGTGAGCATTATTGTGACCTATTGAAATTATGTGCAATCATCATTTCGGATGGATCAATGTTCTATTTGACTCTGTTACAGGTACTGGCGTTACCATTGCCACATCGACCTCTATTTCCGGGATTCTACATGCCAATTTATGTGAAGGTATAATAGGTTTTAGGTTCCTGAATTGCTTTTAAAATGCTTTAACTCATCCTCTGTAAGATTAATTGTATGCTATGCTAAAGGATACTGGGTCTGATAACTCTTTCATGCTGCAGCACAAATGAATTACTATATCAAATGTCTAATATTTTGACCAGAACTGTACATTATGCTCATTGAGTTGCAAAGTTATTTAACTTTTATATTCAATTTTATCCCTGCCAAACTATGTTGTTGTGTGCTGCTGATTTCCTATGATGAATCAAACCTTTTTAGTGTTTGTCATTTAAATGTAGGACCCAAAATTGTTCGCAGCTTTACAAGAAAACCTGAAAAGGCAAGCCCCATATGCTGGTGCTTTTCTTCTTAAAGATGAACCAGGGACTGATCCCAGTGTAGTATCTGGTTCTGAATCAGAGAAGAACATATATGATCTTAAGGGAAAAGAGTTGTTTAATCGGCTTCATGAAGTTGGAACGCTTGCCCAGGTATGTAATTTTGCTGTCCACCTTCTTGTTCTAGTTTTCAACACTTAGTTTTACATATCAGGAAATGATGTAGATATCTTAACAACATTACATTAATAATGTTATAAACCAGATTACCACTATCCAAGGAGACCAGGTTATCCTTATTGGCCATAGACGACTTAGAATAACAGAGATGGTGAGTGCGAATGATTTTTTTTTCTCCATTCTGCTGCAAATATAGAGTTCTTGAAGCTCGGATGAACATGGCTCTTCTACAGGTCAGTGAGGATCCACTTACTGTCAAAGTCGACCATTTGAAGGTGGAGTTTCATTTACCTCAGTTTTCCAAATTTTCTATCTTTACGTCATATTTAAGGGTCCTCATCTTTGGCTTACCTTTCTCTTCCTTTTAGGAGAAACCATATAATAAGGATGATAATATCATAAAGGCTACATCTTTTGAGGTCATAGCAACCTTGAGAGACGTTTTGAAAACTAGTTCCCTGTGGAGGGATCATGTTCAGACATACACTCAGGTTTGTTATTCTTCAAGTCTTTGGTAGTGTTACTTGTTACTGCTTAATAGAGTTCTTTGGGAGCTTTTTATCACTTCTACTTTGGTTTCTTGCGTGTTGGTAATTACATGCTAATGACTATTGGCTTAATGATATTATCATGTTTGCTAGCTTGTGACTTGTTAATAACCTTACCTTGCAAATATGTGTTGTATGTCCTAAAAACCTATGTTTGGATAATTTAGCTTTCAGTTGAAATGGAGGTAAAATGGGAGAAGGTGGAAGAGGAAGAACCAAAGTTCTTTTTCCTTTTTGAACTTAGACAAAAACTAAAGCCTAAAATAATTTTTACTTAATTCTTGTGATGTTTTGATTTCATAACTTTGACAATTAACTTACTGAACCTAAGATTTTGTGTAAATATCTCTCCATGCCAAAATTTTAACTATGTAACTTGTTAGAATGTTTCAAGATGTACTTTAACTATCTCTTGATTCACCAAAATTAGGATTAGTTGTAAAATCTTGAATATGATGATTTTGTTTTGTCAATCAAGAAATATTGTTACCTATATATATCAATCACTTATCCTTGAAATTGAACCTTATGGGTTATGTAACAAGCTGACAAGTCAAATAAGAAAGATGTAACACTTGCAATCCTTGTATTCGTGGATGTAGGCCTTTATGATGAAATCACGTACCTTATGCTCACCTCTCTCTTCCAAGCTCTTTTTTTTTTCCTTTAAATTTCATTCTCTATCATGATGTTCACCTTGTTTGTGTACCCCAAAGTAATCCTTGACGTGTGAAAGACCTTGCTATGTAAAGGTGTTGATAATTCATTCTCACTGAACCTATCTCAAGTGAGAAAAAATTTATATTGATTTTCTTTATTGATGAAATTGAGGCAATGATCTTGAAATTGACTTGACAAATGGCGGTTCAAGCAAGTGCATTTCAATGAAGCTCTTATAGACATAAAGAATCATATGGAGAAGATTCCAACTAGATGTGGGATAAAATGAATTATATAGATTGAGAGTACTATTTGTAACAAGTTGAAGATCCACACTCCAATGTGAGGGGAAGTATTCCTTGGACTCGATCCCAAGCACGGGCACATAACAATTTGGTATCAGAGTAGGAGTTCATGGACGAAACAAGCCATTCAGCTACAAAGCAATCTTTGGTAGATTGGCAGATGGATCAGAGGATACAGGCATTAGAGATGGGGCAACAAGAATTGAAGGCTCAATATGCAGAGATTATTCGCATGCTTGCAAGGTTGGAAGGTGCAAAAGCGAGCGAGTATCAGGCACCATCACCACCACCACGGGAGGAGAGGACCGATGGGGGCAGCGGGGCAAGAATGGTGCCTAAATATACTAAGATGGAATTTCCAACGTACGATGGCTCGATGGGTCTGTTGGTTTGGCTTCACAAGTGTGAGTAGTTTTGCCTAAGCCAACAAACAGCGGAGGAGGAGAAGGTAAGATTGGCTTCCTTTCATTTAATGGGGGAGGCCGAATTGTGGTTCTTCCAACTTGAACAAGAAGAACCAGGGATGCATTGGTACTCTTTCAAAAACCATTGCAATATGAGATTCGACCCTCACCTTAGCAACAACCCTATATGATAATTGGCAAACCTCAAACAGATAGGGAGCATAGAAGAATATCAACGCCAATTCCAGACACTGCTAGCTCGAACCATAAGGCTTCCACGACACCTACAAGTAAATTTATTCACGACTGGGTTGGTAGAAGGGCTGCGAATCGAGGTGGAGATGCAATATCCTGTTAATCTTGGGGCTGCAATGAACTTAGCCAGAGCATGTGAAAGAAAATTGCAATGTATGCAGATGCAATACACCCAAGGGGCAAGAGGCAGCCGAAACACCACCTTATTGCCATCTTCGCAGCTGGACAGTAGTAGTAATAACACCAACGCGAGTGCGGCCACACTTTTAGGAAGTAAGATAAACTTAAGGGCTAAAACAACAACTTCCAGTATAGCAAGTACTCCACCCCTGATGGGAAGACGCTTAACCAGAGCGGAAATGGCTAAAAAAAGGGGTTGTGCTACAATTACGACGAGTCTTATTTGGTGGGACACAAATGTAAGAGACTATTTTGGATTGAGGTGGTTGATTCTGAGGATGAAGAGGAGGAGATATCTTTGCATACCATTACTGGCATAACTTGATTTCGAGCTTGAGAAGAGGGGAGTAATGATATGGATGAGTGTTTTATTAGGAATCTATTAGAGGAGTATGAGTGTTTTATTAGGAGTCTATTAGAGAAGTGTTTTATTTTTAGTAGGAACCTATTATTTCCCTATTATTTTTGCACTGGTTTCTGTTATAGTTATGTTAATAAAAATATCTTGAGTAGGAGTCTTTCTAATAGTCCTAAAATAGCTTGAATAGGAGTCTTTTTAGGAGTCCTAGTTTAGGTGGAACTTTTATGTTTCTTTGTCTATATAAGGCTATTACGTTATGCAATAAAGTAAGGAAGAAGTTATCATAACAATTAGTTAATTAGGAGTAAAGTAAATTAGCCAATCTTGGGAGACCTTGTCTTTGACAAGTGCTGCCAGTTTTTCATCATCAAAAATAGGTTCTGCAAGGAAGGGAACTAACGTAAATAAGGGGAAAGAGATTACCTTTCCTGAGAATCGTCCTTGGACTCAATCCCAAGCATGCGCGCATAACACCCCTTCATTGAATTCCACCAATTGACGATGTTGAACAACATTTCGTCGTACCTTATCAAAGATGTCCCTCATGTGTTGTGCAAAACCTTTAAGCTTCAACACTAACTTATATTGTTTGTCTTAAAGGAACCAA
Source organism: Erythroxylum subrotundum (assembly GCA_027563845.1). Classification (NCBI taxonomy): domain Eukaryota; kingdom Viridiplantae; phylum Streptophyta; class Magnoliopsida; order Malpighiales; family Erythroxylaceae; genus Erythroxylum; species Erythroxylum subrotundum. The sequence goes on along the minus strand of JAOQMQ010000007.1, from coordinate 5,031,363 downwards.
ATCGATAGGCTTCCTTGGTTGAACTCCTAAAACTATCTCAAAAGGGCTCTTACCGGTAGACCTATTTATAGAACTATTGTATGCAAATTTTTCCATAGGAAGAATTAGGTCCCAAATTTTCACATTTATCTCCAATCAAATATCTTGAAAAGTACCCTAAGCTTTTATTCACCACTTCTATTTGTCCATTGGTTTAGGCATGAAAATAACTTGAAAATTGAAGCTTAGTGTTTAAATTTTTTTCATAGAGTTCTCTAAAAATAACTCATAAACTTTATGTCACGATCAGACACGATGGTTAAAGGTAATCCATAGAGATGTAAAACCTCTTTGAAGAGCAAGATGGACAACATTATAAGTCTTGGAACATAGAATGAAATGACTTATCTTGAAAAGCCTATCCACCACCATAAAATTAGAATCATAACCTCTTATAAGTTTAGCAATTCCCAAAACAAAATCCATACTTATGTCCTTCTGTTAGACCCCTAAGTCCTAATATGGAATCGTGCAAGCATTAGTGAGCCTTTACCGATGTTTGACACTCAGGACGATAGAACAAGGCAAAGACTTTTGAGTAGGTAAAGAAAACAAGCATTGTCCATTAGTATGTAAATTTAAGATTTGATTTCAGGGTTTAATATGTTGGAAGCTAGGTTTGGTTTGTTGGAATTTAGTGAGGAACACAAACAATGGATAGTAGGAAATTAAGAATCACTCATTGGGTCTAAGATCACTCTTAGAAGAAAGAACTACAGCTTTTAGTTGAAAACTTAAGTTTGTAGAAAAATTTCAGATTGTTTATTCTTTGAAAGGCTGACTACACATATATATAGAATTCTTAACACACTTATTCTTGTAGGAAAGAGTTCCTAACAAATTCAAATCCTATTTAAATAAAAATTCTATAAATTATAAGCAATTAGGATAATGTATGTAAAATAGAATAACATATAACCACTACTTCCTATCTAATAAGGAATCCTAACATAATCTAAATTTCGGCCCTTATTTTTTGTTATCGACTTAATTTCCAATCCTCATCTCACTAAATTAAGGTTTGTGGTTGACTGATTTTTTCTCTTTTCTTTCTTCTATATACTTTAACCTCTTTTGCATTAGTAGGTCTTTATATTTGAACTATGTAAATGTGTGTTTATGTTGGTCTTCTTTATTTTTGTTTTATATTTCAATAGAAATCAATGGCCTCTATAAGCCTGATTGTTAGGGAATCTATTCCTTAATGTGTGCAGCATATAGGCGACTTTAATTTTCCAAGGTTAGCAGATTTTGGGGCAGCAATATCTGGTGCAAACAAATTGCAATGTCAAAAAGTTCTTGAAGAGCTAGATGTAAGTTGTAGCAACATTCTTATGTGATGCATGCTTTAAGCTGTTCTTCCTATGATCCTTTGGGTTGTTAAAAATAAGCTTTTGCAGTATCTTGTTTGATATTGTACATTGATGAGATAGGTGTATAAACGTTTGAAGCTCACACTAGAGTTGGTGAAAAAAGAAATGGAAATTACCAAGATTCAGGTATCCTTGTTACTTCTATTATAAAAATGAGCATTGTCAATGTATTGAATTTCATTGTTTATTCATTTAGTTTTTTATATAATTAGGAATCAATTGCAAAAGCAATTGAAGAAAAGATAAGTGGAGAGCAACGGCGCTACTTATTGAATGAGCAGTTGAAGGCTATAAAAAAGGTAATTGGACCCTGTTTTCAATTGTATCATTTTATGTTTAGGTTTCCATTCCCATTTGAAGTCTAAATCACAAATGAAATTAGAATCTAACTAGTCCAAGTTGATGAAGATTGCATGTGAATGCTAAAGTTTGCATTGGTAATGACTTGAGGTTAAATATCACTTGTTCAGGAACTAGGGCTGGAGACAGATGACAAGACAGCTCTTTCTGGTTAGACTCTGCTTCGATTAACTTGTCTTTGACTCAGACTATTGCTAATTGGATCTTATTGACTACAAGACTTGTTTGTTTTGGTAACACTAAGTTGTTTATGGAAGATTGCTAGAAATGATGAAGTTTTAGCATACTAAATTTCCAAGAAATACATTAACTATATTGGCATATAAAACAGTTTTGATGCTCAGCAATTCTTGAGTGAGTTGACCTTTTGATTAATAATATCAATTCCATACCTAAAAAAGTGTAATCTACGCTTTAGAGAGTTAGATTCAACCAAAATTTGAAGTTAATACCCAATTATCCATAGTCTGGAATTATTAGTTACATGTAAATGAAAATAATATGTTATAACAGTGATTTTGGTCTCCCTTTAATTGAGTTTGAATTAATGTTTGGAACTTTGTATTTACTAATGAAAATAACTTATAAGGTTAAATTCATTGAACCCTTTTGGTTTGGTATATTATCAATGTACTCCCTAATTTTTTAACAATATCAATAACCCCCCTATAGTTTTGGTTTTATAACGCTCATCCTGCTTGTCGTCAACTTCCGTTAAAAACTTTAACTGCGAATTTCGAAACAATGTCATGTAGTGCCATATATCATAAAGTTTTGGATTTTTCAGTTAGGATTTTAAACAGAAGTTGACTGCAAGGAGAACAGGTGTTATAAAACCAAAATTATAGAGAGATTAATAGTTTTCAAAAGTCAGGGGATAGATTGATAATATGTTAAGTCACAGAGGGGGTCAGTGAATGTAACTCTTAACTTATAACTAGAGTTGTATTGACTAACCACCTCACAGACATTAGTAGTCGTACTGTGTGATTGAAAGCACCAAGTATGAGATGGCTTCTCGATGAAAGAGGACTTGGCAATTGAATTGCATAGATGTACCAAGGACTTAGACTTGAGGGTTAGAATGCTAGCTGCCTATTTAATTTGCTTAATCTAGCTGATTTAAATTGTTGCTTTATCATGTCTAATTTCTGTTGTGCTCCTGCATTCACTTTGACTAAAGGAAACATTACAAGTCTGACTTTGTTGTGTGTACTATCAATATTTTATATCGCCTTGCTCAGCAAAGTTTAGGGAAAGGATTGAGCCAAGGAAGGAGAAAATCCCATCTCAAGTTTTGCAAGTTATGGAAGAAGAGCTCACAAAATTGCAGCTTTTAGAGGCTAGTTCAAGTGAATTTAATGTAACTCGAAACTATTTGGATTGGTTGACTGCTTTGCCTTGGGGAGATTACAGGTATGTGTCTTCTCTTGTTATCCTTCTGTTAGGTTGTATTCATCCTGTTCTGTTATTGTGTCTCTTCGTTATTTCTTGTTTTCCCCCTCAGTTCCCTATTCCTTCCCCTGAAGTTTCCCATCCTTGAATTTCCAGTAGTAGGACTTGTCCTACATGTGGTCTATTGCATATCTTAGCAGTATCCATTTGATAAAGCTGCTATGATAATAGAAAATCATCTCATAATAGTCTGCACTATGTCAGTTCTTGAGATAACCAGATTACTGCTGTTGTAACTTTCTCATTTAATTTTTATCTTTAATTTTCTGCAGTGATGAAAATTTTGACGTCTTTCGAGCTAAAAACATTCTAGATGAAGACCATTATGGATTGACTGATGTTAAGGAGAGGATATTGGAATTTATTGCTGTTGGAAAACTGAGAGGAATATCACAAGGTTTGTTGGATGTCTTGAAGATGTGAATGATGATTGCATTTTCTCTTTGCATCTATCTACTTGTATACATAATACATCATTGTTGTCCCATCGGAAAGAAATTTCTCATTTCCATTAATATATTACAGGTAAAATCATTTGTCTTTCGGGCCCGCCTGGAGTTGGCAAAACTAGCATTGGTCGTTCAATTGCACGTGCTTTGAATCGGAAGTTTTTTCGGTTTTCTGTAGGAGGATTGTCAGATGTTGCTGAAATTAAGGTATTAAAGTATTTTTTGTAAAAAATGAATTAATTAGTCATATGAAACAATATACGCGCATTGCTCACGGAGTCAAGTCACATGTAGGGGCATCGTAGAACCTATATTGGTGCAATGCCAGGAAAGATGGTCCAATGCCTAAAAAATGTGGGAACCGCTAATCCTCTTGTTCTGATCGATGAGATTGACAAGGTACATATTGGAACTTTTAGTTTCTCATTCTAAAATTATTTTCTTTCCCAACTATTTTCTTTTAACTTAGGGTACGAAGAAAGAAAAAGAAAAATTCTGTTGCAGTTCTGAATGGTTTATTTGATTTATAATTCTTGCATCTAAACCTTCATTGATTTAGGATGGTTTTGCTAATGTTATTTCTCTCTCCCTCATGCAACAAATTTGTATGCCTGTTATTCTAGCAATGATTTTCGTTTTTATAATTATGCTGCGCATAATGTCAGCTGGGAAGAGGACATGCTGGTGATCCTGCAAGTGCTTTGTTGGAGCTTCTTGATCCAGAGCAAAATGCAAATTTTCTGGACCACTATCTTGATGTTCCAATTGATCTATCAAAGGTTTGCTAAGATGTTGACTTCCAGGCATGCTAATTATATGTCTTTGGTTACATGGTTTTGTTTTAGATTTACCTTTTATTCTATGACTTGAAGATTCATCCTTTGGACATTTTATTGCAGGTTCTGTTTGTTTGCACAGCAAATGTCGTGGACATGATACCCGGGCCCCTATTAGACAGAATGGAGGTAGTTGCTATTGCTGGTTATATCACTGACGAGAAATTGCACATTGCAAGAGATTATTTGGAGAAGTCTACACGTGAAGCATGTGGAATTAAGCCTGAACAGGTCAGTCACTTCTTTGTAGCATTCTGTCTCCTACCTACCTATTTTATTCCACCATCTTGCTCACAAGTGTGAGGAATAACAATGAATATAAATAATGAGAAACTGTCCTGTAGTCTGTGACATGATCTTGTATGGATGTTTGTTCTGTAACTGCAAATAGTACCTACTTGTTGCTTGTAATAGTGATGGATATATATTTATCAAAAAAAAAAAAAAGTGATGGATATATCTCTCTGTGATAGAACATTGACAATGTAATCTATTCCAGGTTGAAGTGACTGAAGCTGCTCTTCTTGAACTTGTAGAGAATTACTGTCGAGAAGCAGGAGTTAGGAACCTTCAAAAGCAAATAGAAAAAATTTATCGCAAGGTTCTTTTCTTTTCTAAACATTTGTGTGCTGTGCATCGAGTTGATTTATCAGCGTATAGGTAGGGAGATATTCCATTGGTTCAAGGATTGTGCATTTTGCATAGATTTCATTGGTCCAAGAAAATGAAAGTTTCGTAGGTATAAACATGCATAAAATAGGACATTTGAGGTGGATTGATTCTTAATTTGTATGATTGCACAGATAGCATTGAAACTTGTTCGACAAGGAGTGATAAGTGAATCTTCAGCTTCAGGAGATCATGTTGGCAAACAAAATGAAGAAAAAGCAGTCGTAATCTCCGGAGCATCAGTGGAGGACAGTAGCAGTGACAAAATTGAGGAAACCTCCGTAGAAGCTGAGGTTGTACAGATGGATCACCCGTCTGATCAAAGCCAGGGTCCAATAGATGAACCTGGTGATTCTAAGGTATGTTAAAATATTTTCGTAACTGTTGTTTGGAGTTTCTTTCATCAAGGTAGAATATTATCTTCCCTTTTCTATAATTTTTTGAATGATAGTCTAAAAGCATGGATGCTTTCAGGAATTTGACATGGTATTTAGTTAAAATTAAGTATAATGTTTTTGGAACAAAGACGAAGTGATTGCATGATTGCATCTTTGGGAACTTCGTGAAACCAATTTAAACAATTTTCACCGTTGTTGGATTAGCAATCTTCAAAGTGTGAAATATATGATTAACACTTTTACATGTTTGATAAAAATATTTAAAATTTTGACAGGGTGCAAAAGAACCTGGGGAGATTGAGGGGAATGAAGCAACTAATGCAGTTGAAAAGGTTTTGGTTGACACACCAAACCTAGCTGATTTTGTTGGGAAACCAGTTTTCCATGCAGAGCGCATTTATGAACAGACTCCTGTGGGAGTTGTGATGGGTCTTGCTTGGACTGCAATGGGGGGTTCCACCTTGTATATAGAGACCACTCATATCGAGCAAGGAGAGGATAAAGGTTCGCTACATCTTACTGGCCAACTTGGAGAAGTTATGAAAGAAAGTGCCCAAATAGCTCACACTGTTGCCAGAGCGATATTGCTTGAAAAGGATCCTGAGAACCCCTTCTTTGCCAATTCCAGGTTACATCTCCATGTTCCTGCAGGGGCTACTCCAAAGGATGGGCCCAGTGCTGGTTGCACCATGATTACTTCCTTGCTCTCATTAGCCATGACGAAGCCTGTGCAGAAAGATCTAGCAATGACTGGGGAAGTTACACTAACCGGGAAAATCCTTCCCATCGGCGGGGTACATAAAACTATTTGTTCAACCTCTATTGTTCTCCTCTTTAGTAACTAAACCATTTATTTAGCACCATCTAACTCAGTGCTTATGTGTGATGTTTCCTCTCTTACCATTTGCAAAACGCGAGAAGGATCTTTCTTCTTTTGCTAGACTTGCATTGCTGGCCATATATATTATATATATCACTTAGAAAGCTTCATAATTAGAATATCTTAGAACTCATTCTCTCATCTTAGTTATAATGCCCTTGGTCATTTCTTTAGATTTGCATTTCAAAAACTTACAAATGCTTGTCTTTGTTAAACACAGGTGAAGGAGAAAACAATAGCAGCAAGGAGGAGCGAGGTGAAGACTATCATATTTCCCTCAGCTAACAAGAGGGATTATGATGAGCTTGCACCAAATGTCAAAGAAGGCCTTGAAGTCCACTTTGTTGATGATTACAGTCAGATATTTGATTTAGCCTTTGGCTATGACAAGAGTCAAGACAAATGAGCCACCTTCTTCCTCGTGCTTTCTTGAGATATTCTTTGCGGCTCTCACCTGCAGCCTGTCCAGTTTTGTACTATGATCAGTTAGATCTATTTAGGTCTTAACAATACACCCGAAGTTAATTGTTTTATTGGGCACCACCCGAATACCAAGGAGATGATACACCATTGTTTCGTCATTTATTTCATTAATATATACGAAAACTACCCATTTGTAAGAAATGTAATTTCCATTTTAAGGTCATTAAATATATATGTACTCATGCTTGCAAAAGAACGACTTATATTTTATTGGCTTCAGCTTGTGTTTTATCCTGGATTGACAATTTGCAAGTTACTGATACAGCCTTTATCTTGTCTTTTTCCTTTTTGTTTTTGGTTCAACACCAAGCTCTTCAATGATGAAGTGAGGCAGGGATTTAGCAATGATCATTTCGGTGCAAAAATGGGCTACATCTTAACAGTTCCTTTGAAGCTAAACAACTAGAGCTTTTGGTTCTTCGGATTCAGGTTCAGGGGTCTAGAATTTAAGTCCGCAGAAGGGAAGAAAAAAATATATCAGTTGCAGCACGCCTGTGAAGAACTTATTGATCGTCCTACCACAATCAGTCTCTCGTTTCACAAGATTGTTCAATGTCCTATAAAGGCAAAAAATCCAAGGCCATATTGATAAACAGAAGGGACTCAACAGGCTTACTTTCTGTGTGGAAAGCAAGCTGCAAATCCCATACGATTAACAATCATTGGGGCGGTTGTCA
>JAOQMQ010000007.1:4980856-5001917 GCA_027563845.1 Erythroxylum subrotundum | reverse complement strand
TGTTTGGTCAATGACATCGTTTTTTAATTTGTTTTAAAAATATATAAAGGCTTGTGGCTTGTCGGGCCGACCCGAGCCAAAGGCAGCCCGAGTCCGACCTGACCCATTAAAATCCCTAATTTTATCCACAAAAATTGAATAGATGAATACTTATAGAACATAATAGACACGTAATAATAAGAATAAGTAATTTGTTCCCAAATTGATCCCAATAGGATACACTTCTTTTCTTCTTACCACTCCTTATTTTCCCTAAATATTAAAATAAAATAAAAGAATAATTCACTTCTTTTAATCTCCACTCAATCTCAATTAATCTAGTCTTTTGGGGAATATGCTTTGTAATCCCTTTTGAAAATAAGAACAAATCTCTTTCTTCCAAAATACATAAATGCATAATTAAAACCCCACAAAAAAAGAAAGCAAGATCTGAAAGAACAGTGCAGTTAGAATTAGGCCAATTGGTAATAATGATTATGACCATACACCAAACGCCAGTTCGTATTTAAAGAAAAACCAAATCGTAGCAAATTTGTTCTGACATTTCATTTTCAGTCCCATTCCCATCTTGAAGCTTTCAAAAGTCTCAGATAACTGGGTTGGAGAGACGGAGGGAGAGAGAGAGAGAGTCGGAAAATGGCAGCGGCAATGGCGAGGGCAAGCTCTGGCCTCGCGTATCCGCAGCGCTTCTATGCAGCTGCGACGTACGCCGGATTCGATGGATCTCCCAGTGCGGTCAACAGCGTCTCTTCAAGGTTCAAAAGCGACACCGCTTTGCTCCTCTACGCCCTGTACCAGCAGGTTAGAATTTGCATTCTGCCTTGCTTCCATTTTCTTTTAGCTTCGATCCATTGACTTGGGGTGACAATCGCATACTATGCTGATTCACGGTCTCTTTTCGTGTTGCTCCTTGCAATGACGCGCCACTTCTTTTCCTTTTCAAAAGCAAACTGCTTGGTGTTATTGCTCATTTTCTATGTGTTAGTGTTAATTATATGTTTAGATATTATTATTAGATAATGTCAGAATTTCCGTATTCAGTAGGCTTCCGTCAAGATCATATATAAACGTTTTATCATATATAAACGTTTTAGTGCTCGGAGTTGAATTATCAACTTTAATTTTTCTCTTCGATTGTCTTGATGGATTAGACTTGCATTGTGAGATGGTGCTAGTTTTAAGTTGTTTGGCGCGTACTTTGGATAGATCTAGTGTTAAGGTACTGATACACTTGTACTTGTTGGATTGAAATGTTTAATTGTATGGTTATTCAATCCGGGAGTACCATATGCGTATGGTGATAGGGTTATCTTCCCTTCTTCATTTCCATGGATCTTTCGGCAGCTGCATATTGGTTTCTTCTGGCTAGATTTCTGGCAGGAGCATGTTGTTATTTATTATTTCATCAACTTACTAATATGCTTGGATTGAGTTGTTGGATGTCTTGGGAATTTAGTGATGGTCATTTCATCAGAGATGTTAATTATAAAAGCTTATCTGGTTCCAAACGTGATTGCAGGCTACTGTAGGACCTTGTAGTGGGCCAAAACCTAGTGCTTGGAATGCTGTGGAACAAAGCAAATGGAAAAGGTTGGTGTGCTAACACTTACATGTTTCTAAGTTTATTTGTTTTTCTTTTTATAAGTGTAATCCCATACATTATATGTTCTCAAAGTTGGAGTAAGTAATGTGAAAATTGAATAACAAAAATCTTTTTGCATGGTCAAATTGTTCTCATTTATATTTCCTTAAGAAGTCCTAGGAAGTTGTATGGTGCAATTGTTGCGTGTAGTGACTATATTAATTCAGGATCAAGTGATATCAATTTTAGTCTTTCTAAAATTCTAGCTTTTTTTTTTCCAATCAGAATAAGTTACTTAATAGGCCATCCCCTTTTCTAAGCCTTATCTTGCCTATGATTGCCTGGTTTTCGAGAGAAAGTGCAACTACTAGGCAGACCCTCATCCCTAAAGTCTGAATAAATTTGTACATTACCTATTTAGTTGCCGTATACCTGGACTTGCTAGTCTTTTCCCTTTTCTGTTGCCAATAATACCAAATGAATTATTAGCGTAACAAGTTATATAAATGTTTAGATAGTCTCAAGTCATTTGATGTGTCTTTTATGGTTCACTGATATGTTTGTTCACTCTATCCCACTAAGAGTGGTTTTTCTGAACATTTTTATGTTTCTGTAGTTGGCAGGGGCTTGGAGACATGGCCTCCACAGAAGCAATGCGATTGTTTGTGAAGATACTAGAGGTCTATAGCAATGCAAATATCTGCTTTCTCTTCTCATGAATGATTTTAACACAAGTTAACTAATTTCTTTGTCATCAACAGGAAGAGGAGCCGGGTTGGTATTCTAGAGCATCTAACTTTGTCTCTAAGTCTGTAATGGACATGCAAACCAATGTGAGTACCTTAATTTGGGTTACGAAGTTACTTTGCAATATTAGTAATATTTGATCAGCAAATTAATATTTGTGATATTTAATTGAAATATGCTGGAAGAGATGTATATGATGTGTTAAGCCTAAAGATTCAATAACATTTACCTATATCACAATCTGCAGGACCATGGAGTTTGTGATGGTGGATAATCATCTGGTAAACTGAAAAATAATTTTAAAACAGATATGGTGGCGTTTGTTGCCGTCCTTTGATTTCTTTTTGTATAACATAGCAGAGCATACAGTAGCATGTATGTTAGCAGTTGATTGGGTACTTAAATGGTAACCTTTATCAATTTCTCAACCTTCTTTTCTAACAATGACAGCATGTCTCAAAAGCTGATCCTGCTGAGAATGGTAACTCATTCCTTGAAGCGAAGACCATTTCTACAGAGAATGGTAGCTTTGTGGAAACACATGACAAAGATGTTGTCTTGGAAGGCCTTGGTGCAATTGCTGTCTATGATCAGTGGATTGCACCTACAACATCTGGCCAACGCCCTAAAGCCCGTTATGAGGTGAATTAGTTTTCTTAGTGAATTTCTCTTGGTCCTTTCTTTTGTTCTTGTTCTTGTCAATTTTTAGTACTACTGATTCCATTGTTTTTCTCTTAACTTGTCGTTACGTTTGCAGCATGGAGCAGCAGTTATTGAAGATAAAATGTATATATGTGGAGGGAATCACAATGGTCGTTATCTAAGTGATCTTCATGTAAGAGTTCATATGCTTTTGTGCTAATATCATGTTTTAAATATAGATAAATGATTCAACGTCACGTGTTGTTCTATCATGTATTTTGCTAAGTTACCATTAGAACACTAGAGAATGGTTAACAGTGTAGGTCCTTTATTTAGATGAAAATCAGTAGGAAGGAAATTACAGGCAACATTCGAGCCCCCCCTACCAACTAAATATTCCCTGATCTGACACTCTACACTAACAACCATGCCACCTTAGCCTTATAGAATCTTGCTAGCAACAAAACCAAAAACTAATGAAGCAAAATAACAGATAGTAGCCCTTCAATATCTACCTTCGAAATGTTGGGCTTTTCCTCTAATCATTTAGTTGATTTTCTTTCTTCTTGAGTAGTCGGAAACAACCTCTCTACTAGTTAGTGGTAAGGCTGGTACTGTTGGACTCCTTTAGATCCCGCGTTTCAGCGGAATTTTTACTGAGAAGTTCTTGTTATTATTGTTGTTGTTCTTTCTTCTTGAGTAGAACAACTTAACTGGAGGCCTATCAATATCCCTTGCTATGATTGTCACCTTGTCCTCAAGGTGAAAAGACAAAAATTATTGTTGGATGGTGTCAAAGGGCTCTCATGATGCCTTAAAATTTGGCATATTCTTCCATTTGACTAGTAAGTGGGACTAGTAGAGTCCTGTCGAGGACGAACCTTGATAGCTTCTTGTTTGACTTTCCATTCCAAATCAGCTTAGAGTATTGGAGGGATCTCTAAGCTGGGGGTGTTAGTACTTATTGTAGCCTTGAGTTGTGATAAATGAAAAATTGCATGGATGGTGGCTGATTTTGGCAATCCTAATTTGTATGCCACAGGACCAAATTTTTGAACAATTGGGTAAGGGCCAAAATAGCAAGGTGTTAACTTCTCATTTGCTCTCTTGTCTAGCGACCTACTACGATAATGGCGAATTTTCAAGTAAACCAGATCACCAATTTGAAAGTGAACATCCCTTTGATGTTCTACTTGTTTTTTCATCTGTTCCTGTACCACACTCAAATGCTCGTTGATTTCTTTAAGCATCAAGTCCCGTTCTTTTAACTATTCCTCTACACTTGCATTATATGTACATCGATTTGTGTATTGCAGTACTATCAGTGATTCCTTCCATATACAATTTTAAAAGGGGCAAACTTAGTTGCTATGTGAAAAGCATTGTTATACCAATATTCGCACCATGGTGACCACCTACTCTAGGTATGAGGTTGTGTTTGTACAAAACAATGTAGATAAGTTTCGAAGCAACAGTTGACCACTTTGGTTTGGCTGTCCATTTGGGGATAATAGGTGGAGCAATGTCATAGCTGGGCTTGTTGTAAGCGAAATGGTTCCTTCCAGAAGTTACTTATAAAAACTTATCTTTATTGAATAGAATAGATCTTGGAAAGCCAAGTAGCTTGACAATATGTTGGACAAATAATTCAACCACGATGACGGCAGTGTAGGGATGTTTAAGAGCGACTAGGCTTGGCAATTGAACCTGAGCCTAGCCCGGCCCCCGGTTGACCAGGCCTCGGGTCAGGCTCGAGCCTAGGACGACGAGTAATGAACAAAAGACGTCATTTTTAACTAAAATTTTTTTGCCCAATAAATAATCTCAGCACTTTTGGGTTGCGAACACTATAACCATGAGTTTCCCTCCATAAACTGATTTCAGGTGAGCACGCCTATTCAAAGCTTGACTGAAAAAAGCTAGGGGTTGGTTTTGCTGCATCAGTACTACCCCTATCTTGAGCTTGACGCGTTTCTCCTAATAACAAACTGTTCAAGTATTGTTAGTTGCACCATAGCCTTCTTAAGATGCTGTATAGCTGCAGTCACTTCTTCGCTCCACTTGAATGCATCTTTCTTTAATAGGTCTGTTAATAGGGTAGCTATCTTACCATACTCGTTGACAAACCGCTAGTTGTAGCGTGTTAATCCAAGGAAGCCTTGTATTTCTTTCAAAATTTTCAGCATCCGCCACTATCCAATTACCTTCACCCTTTTAGGATTAGCATTCACTCCTTCCTTAATTATCACATGACCTAAATATTCAATAGTATTTATGCAAAAATTGCATTTCTTTAAATTAGCGAATAAGCGATGAGTTTTAAGGATGGTTACTACTTCCATCAAATTTTGCAAATGGGTCTATGGAGTTGTTGTAAATTAGTACATTATTAAAAAAAAAAACTAAGACCCATTTCTGCAACATCGGTTTGAAAATGTTGTTCATGCCAAACTGAAATGTGTACGTTGGCTAAGTCGAATGGCATGACCAAAAACTCATAGTGTCCGTTATGACTGCAAAATGCAGTTTTTGGGACGTTCTCAGTCTTTACCAAAATCTAATGGTATCCTGACTTTAAATCTAGCTTGGAAAATAATTGAGCCCCTCTCAACTCATCAAATAACTCATCCAACGTAGGGATGGGAAATCAGTCAGGTATTGTCTCCTTATTCAAAGCTTGATAGCCGACACAATCTTCAGCTACCATCCTTCTTCTTAACTATGAGTAACAAGCTCGAAAAAGGACTTATGCTGGGCTGAATAATCCCTGTAGTTAACATCTCATTTGCCAACTTTTCTATCTCATCCTTTTGAGTATGGGGTTATCGATAAGATCGAACATTGATGGGAGTTGTCTCAGGTTTTAAGTTGATTTTATGGCTTTTTCTTGCCACAGGAGTGGCTCACTGACCGTGGAAAACTTTTTGAAATTCTTTTATCAGCCCTCACACCTCCTCCGATAGCTGGTCCCTTTGATCCTCCTTCGAAAGGGTTATCCTTCTATCATATTTATGATCTAGTTCCAGGGTATTTGATTTAGTACATGCAGATTTTCTTGTTAATTTCAATAGCAGTTACTTCTATCTCTACATATATATATATACCAAAACTTTATGGTCACAAGAATTTATTTTCATTTCTTCTTACATGTTTTACCTTTGGCAAAAGATTTGCTTGGTGTTGTTTTCCAGAACATTATGACTTCGTAAGCTGTCCTAAAATTTGAAACACACACAGGTTCTGGACATGAGAAGTTGGACTTGGTCAAAGATAGATGCTAAATTTGAAGCTGAGTCTCAAGAGTCTTCTCCAGCTGCTTTGACCTCTTGTGCAGGTCATTCATTGGTTAGTAGCCAGATGATTTTACTGTTCTATATGACCATTTAGAAGTCAAGTTTGGACGCAAGTTATATACTCTTAGATAATATGGATTTATGGACAGATGTGGTATGCTATTGTTTGTGTGTGTCTTCTTGTTAAAATAAGATAAACTATCTACTTTATTTTCACAGATACCATGGGAGAATAAGCTTCTATCAATTGCCGGGCATAGAAAGGATCCTTCTGAAACCATGGAGGGTATAGCGCAATAATCAGGAATCTGTTCTAGTAAATTGTCTTCAGTGCTCTGATGCACTTTCCTTTTCCTGTGGCAGTGAAAGCTTTTGATTTACAAACATCTACATGGTCAACCTTAAAGACTTATGGAAAAGCACCAGTATGTATTATTTCTTCCTTTAGTCTGTCATTAATCTGTCTGTTAACTAGAAAGCAAACTGAATGAGTTAATGACTGTTCTTTAAAGCTTCAAATCTGGGCTCTGCTGTCTAAGAGGAGGAAAACCAACTTCTGGTTTTATTCATTTCCCAAGACACTGAAGATTGTTAGAGGCTAATTTCTTATTTTGTCCAGAGTTATGTATGCTGCTGCATGATATTTAACTGATGTTTCATGAACATCTTACATCTGATTGAAACTAAAATGGAGCTTTGGTCTGGATTTTGGAACCTATATAGACCTAATAGAAATGGATGTAGTGCACATAATTCTTTTATCTTGTGAGATAGATTATATACTTGATGGTATATATAGATTATACTTTTTGATTTCTTGAACCCCTTTCTTAATTTGTAGGTTTCACGTGGAGGACAATCAGCTACTCTTGTGGGTACAAATATAGTTGTTTTTGGCGGACAGGACACGAAGAGAACTCTGTTGAATGATTTACATATTCTAGACCTTGAGACCATGACTTGGGATGAAATTGATGCCATGTAAGAAAATTCAACAAATTTGAGAAGCTTCAACCCTTATTTTCTTTGTTTAATTTATACTTTGTAGTATTTGGTTGTTGAGAAGCAATGTGAAATTAGTATGGGGCATTTAATGAGTTGTTTTCCTTTGTTGCTTGAATTGTAGCTTTCTATATCTATTTCTTGGTACAAGAAGGTCAAATATGTGATTTAAAATTTCATTTCATTCAACTTTGAAGCATTTTGTATGTTGAGTGTGGCATAGTGGTTTTCAGCGGTGGGTTCTTATTGGTCATTAATTTGATGTATTTATATGATTTTATAGTGGCTTGCCTCCCTCTCCAAGATCTGATCATACTGCAGCAGTGCATGCTGATCGCTACCTTCTTATCTTTGGTGGGGGTTCACACGCTAGTTGCTTCAATGATCTGCATGTGCTTGACCTGCAAGCTGTAAGATTAAAAATCAATAAAATGCTTATAAACGTTTTCCTGGCATTAGGGAATTTGTTAACATTGTCCTCGTTAATTGATTGTCAGATGGAATGGACTAGACCCACACAACAGGGGGACATACCAACTGCACGGGCAGGACATGCAGGTGTTACAATTGGGGAAAATTGGTTCATTGTTGGTGGGGGTGACAACAAGAGTGGTATGTACTTTTTGCAGCTAGAAAATCCTTTTATCTTTGGTATATGCACCCTGACTGAAAAGGGACAAAATGAGGGAAAGAAATAAATTACACCAAAGGTATTTGCTTGTATTGTTGTTACTTTTCGTTTAAAATCAGTTGAACAGGCTCATCTTATGTAACTATTGGCCGTATTGGAATAGAAGAGGAAGACTATTCTGTTTTACTTCTCCTTTATGATTTCATGCATGCAAGTTTCTTTTTGTTGACTCTTCTACAGGGGTCTCAGAAACTGTTGTCCTCAACATGTCTACACTTGTTTGGTCTGTTGTAACTTCTGTACAAGGACGTGTTCCTGTTGCTAGTGAGGTACTTCTTACACGCTGACTAGCTTTCTACATCTCAGTGAAAATATACGCTGACTAGCTTTCTACATCTCAGTGAAAATATTTTAACTGCGTTCTTTGTAGGGCTTGACTTTGGCTGTGAGCTCCTACAGTGGTGAAGATATTCTCGTATCTTTTGGAGGATATAATGGACGTTACAACAATGAGGTTGGCAGTATTTCTAATGCCTCTATGTTATAATGCTTACACTTTTTCCTCTTAATGATTTTTGTATTTCCCTGTTAGGTCAATGTTCTTAAGCCAAGCCACAAATCTACCTTGCGATCAAAGATCATGGAGACTCCTGTGCCTGATGGTATTTCTGCTGTGCACAATGCAACCATTGGCACCAGGGATCCGGAGTCTGAGTTTGAAGTGGGCCAAGAAGGAAAAATAAGGGAAATTGTTATGGATAATGCTGACATAGAGCCCATGGTATGAGAATTGACAGCCATGTTCATTTTTGGTTGGGTTAGTGTTCATGCTTTATAGTTTTTTGCTGTATCTGGATGCTGCTCGGTTAACATTTTAACATTTTAATTTTGAAGCAGAAATCTAGAGCCCGGGGAAGCAGAGAAAACATTATAGCAACTTTGAAGGCAGAGAATGAAGAACTGGAATCATCATTGAACAAGGAGAAGTTGCAAAATCTCCAGTTAAAGACCGAGTTAGCTGAAGCTGATACTCGTAACACCGATCTTTACAAGGTAATTATTTTGAGAAATTTTCAGGTTTAGTTATCGAAGTAAGATGCATATGATAATTTAGATAAAGCATTTTTTTTTTCTCAAATTCCATTAATTTTGTTCTCAACACTGCAGGAGCTACAATCTGTTCGCGGTCAGCTGGCTTCTGAACAGTCAAGATGTTTCAAATTGGAAGTATGTGCTGGCATTTTCTCGTATAATATTTTATTAATCATGTAAAATCTTAGAAATTATGTAATTGAAGTTGGCATTACTGAGAAATGCTGGTTACTTGCTGATTTTATGAATGGATAATCGCATGATGCTTAAGATATTAGCTTCAAGTACAACAGAAAAACAGTTGACAAGGAATCAGAAATGCTGTTTTTAACTATCTACTTGAAATCAACAGGTTGATGTTGCAGAATTACGGCAAAAACTGCAGACTATGGAGACACTAGAAAAAGAACTTGAACTTCTCCAACGACAAAAGGCTGCATCGGAGCAAGCTGCCCTGAATGCCAAACACAGGCAGGGCTCAGGTGGTGTATGGGGTTGGCTTGCCGGAACACCTGACAACCTGAAAGAAAATGACGCCTAAATTGTCAACAAAAGAAAGGGCCATTTTTAGATTTAATTTTCAATGATTGATTCTTAATTTTTGTTTATCATGGTTTATTTTCACAAACCCCTTAGAGGAGTTTTTGCAGGATTGCATGCATTGTGTTTCAGCTCCTTGATTTGGTACGCACGCCCCATAATTTTTCTTCGTTATGGTCCCCATTGGACTGTATTTGAACTGATATATCATGTCAGTATAGGTTTTTTGTCAAAGCTGTGTCGATTACTTCTGAATTAAATCTTGTGAATAATTTTAGTTCCAATGTAACGAACAATACATAGAGATTGTGATTTCTATTGTTGAATTATATCCTGTTTCGGTCTGGACTTGGTAAATTACAAATTATGTTTTATCTCATTTTAGTAGTTCATTTGGATTCAGGGTATCGTGGAGTTTGGGTACTAAAATTATATTTTAGGATTTTTGCTTCTATGTCCCATCAGTACATAAGGTTCCTTTGCGAGAGTACGGAGTAGGGATATTAATTATAAACAGCTTTTTTTAATATTTTTTTAAAGAGTATGTTTATGTGATTCAAAATTATGATTTTTTGGACAAAAAAAATAATCTTATTAATTGCCAATCTTATCCTTTAAGATGTCATTTTCTCAATTATTAATTATTAAATAAATAAAATAATATTTTATAATCAACAAAAAATCATTTTAACCCCAAAACATGTGCTTTTTGCGTTTGACGGTGGGTTGGTGAAGTACGTGAGGACGAGGAGGCAATAAAACGAGGATGGCACTAATGTCTTTGGTGGTCACTCTCACGCGTAAATATTCTTCTTTAGGATTTTCAAAACCCATATCGCTTGTGTTCAAAATACAATTTCTTATCACCTTAAACACAACTGAATTCTCTGGTCAAGGCTATATTGAAAGTAAAGCTCAGTAGCTATCTAGTTGGTGAAAATTCTAAAAAGGTGCCTAGTCTGTATGATTCTTTCTTCAACGTCTTGCCTTGGATTATAATTAGGTAAAGCTACTATAAACATTCAATCCCTCTGAATCTAATATGTCATTCATTTCCTTTGATGGACTCTTTGAATTTTACGCTGAGTTTTAACATGTATGTTAGATGAAAGATGCTAGGCATCTTGCACAGGGGACCATAGTCAAACTAATTATCTAAATAAAGTTAGGCTCCACTGCCAATTCTAATCATGCAAAAGAATCTTCTATTGTCTGTTGAGAACTTCTTTTAGGTCATTGTCCAAGAGATGTTTACCTTATATTTGATCTTGCAGAAGCTTTGACCTTTTATATGGTGTGTGTGCTTTCATCGCACCCATAGATTCTTTTTGTCAATTATTAGTTTCTATAATATGTTGGATATGAAGAATTTTATGTGGTGTGTGTGTTTCTATTGCACATATAGATTCTTTTTGTCAATCAACAGCTTCTATAATATGTTGGATATGAGGGCTTTACCAATTATTTAGCTGGATTTTTAGGTTTGGAAATTTCCTTATAAGCTACTTTGGCTCCTTAATTCTTATAAACATCTCCATTTCATAAGAAGTTCCTCGATAATCACTAATTGTCTTGAGCCATTTTCTTAGGCAAAACCAGATGGGAAATCTAGTATGTACAGAGGTTGTTTATGACTTTTTTTATTAGCTGGAGCCTCTTAATATAAGATAAGCATCTGTTACACCATTGATTGATTCTCCTTTCCACCATTTCATAAAAATGTTTACAATCCTTATAAGAAGGTCTAGTAGTGGTGATAGGGATCCTTCGATACAAGAATAAAGGTATCTTGATTTTCAATCCAGACAATGAAAGTAATTCATTGTTAAGAAGTTCTGCATCTTTAGAAAGAATTAAGAAAAATTTTATCTTTGTTCACTTTAAAACTTGAGTGTAAAGAGAATTGCCTAATTTTGTTCAGAAGAGTAAGAATTAAATAAGATTATCTCTGCAAAACATCAAAAGGACTTCTACAAATGAGGAGCTAAACATTTTCATTGAGCTGCACCTCTTGTGAAACTTAATGGATGGATTCTTGTCAATGTTTGAGACTATAAGCCTTAGTAGGACTTCCATGCATATAGAAAATAGATATAGGGAAAGTGGATCACTTTTCCTTACCCCCTTTTCCCCTTGAACCAGTTTGTTTGCTCCCCATTCACCAGCATATTAAAAGATACAGTTGTTAAGAATTTTATGATCCATATAATAAATGAAGTAGGAAACCCCAAATCATCAGTAGACTGGAGAAAAAAATTATGTTACACCATTGATTGATTCTCCTTTCCACCATTTCATATAAATGTTTACAATCCTTATAAGAAGGTCTAGTCGTGGTGATAGGGATCCTTCGATAGAAGAATAAAGGTATCTTGATTTTCAATCCAGTCAATGAAAGTAATTCATTATTAAGAAGTTTTGCATCTTTAGAAAGAATTAAGAAAAATTTTATCTTTGTTCACTTTAAAACTTGAGTGTAAAGAGAATTGCCTAATTGTGTTTAGAAGAGTAAGAATTAAACAAGATAATCTCTGCAAAACATCAAAAGGACTTCTACAAATGAGGAGCTAAACATTTTCATTGAGCTGCACCTCTTGTGAAACTTAATGGATGGATTCTTGTCAATGTTTGAGACTATAAGCCTTAGTAGGACTTCCATGCATATAGAAAATAGATATAGGGAAAGTGGATCACTTTTCCTTACCCCCTTTTCCCCTTGAACCAGTTTGTTTGCTCCCCATTCACTAGCATATTAAAAGATACAGTTGTTAAGAATTTTATGATCCATATAATAAATGAAGTAGGAAATTGTTAGAGTGTCTCATATTGCCTAGACATGAAAATGTTAAAGGGTTTATAAGTGGTAAGGGTCAACTATCCAGCGGCCCGGTCCGGTTACCACTGCGTATATTTCAAGTGACAACTGGATGTCCAGCCCCAGTTGCACTTGAGGAGGAGTGTTAGAGTGTTCCAAAATATTAAAGAGTTTATAAGTGGTAAGGGTCAACTATCCAAACAACTAGTTCTAGTTATTTAGACAATGGTTGACCCAAGCTCAATTCTTGTTAGTGGACTCTATACTTTGCCCATATTAATAATTTAATAAAAACCCCAAATCATCAGTAGACTGGAGAAAAAAATTCTAGTTAACTAACTCAAAGCCTTCCTAAAGTCCACTTTTATTACACAATATTTACCATAACTTTTCCTCTAATAAGCAGTGGACAATTCTCGTGCAAGAAGAATATTTTCTCCTATGAATCTGCCTTCAATATAAGCTCCTTGTGATTTACTTATAAAAATACCCATAACCTATTTCAGTCTTAAGAGTATTTTAGAGATGAGTTTGTACAATGAATTACAATAAAAGATGGGCCTAAAATCCTTTAGAGAGCTCCTGTTAGGACTCTTAGTACTGTTTGAAGAACTCCACAAAATTGATCTTTTGTCCATTGCTAGGATTGTTTTAAAAAGAAAGCATTGAGTTCATTTGGCCTAGAGCTTTATTAGATTTTAAATTTCTTAAATCCATATTTATCCTTATAGCTTTAATGGATTTGACCAGATTAATAGCTTGTATAGATGAAATCATAACGGTAAGAATAAAGTTCAGGGTCTGCACTAATGAATTACCATCTAAGTTAGTCCCCAAAAATTACATTGAAGATATCATTACTCTTATAGAATTTAGTTAGCCATTTTTTATTTGCCAAAGCACTATCTGGCTTCCTTTTAGGAAACCAATTTCCTTGCTGCTTATTAGACCAGGTAAAGTGATATCCTTTATAATTAAGTAAATAAATATTTTTTATCTCTTAAAAATATTAATTAATTAATTAAATTTTATTTAAATAAATAAATAAAATATGTAAATTGTATTATAAAATAATATTTAATTGTTAATATACATTTTTAATTATTGAAATCAATCTTATTTTTAATCAAATATTTGATATTCTAAAAATTTTAAAAATTTTGAAATTTATATATTTCAAAGATATTTCATATTTAAAATATATGTTCTAAATAGTTAGAAATTTTAATATTTCTAATACTTTTTAAAATTTTAGAATCAATTATAAAATTAAATGTAATTAGTTGTTACATTTTATTAATCATAATTCTTGTTAGTTGTTAATATAAAATAATTTATTTTATTAATAATAAGTCAAATTATGTAAAAATAAAAAATTGAAATTGAAAACTATTTTCTTTCAGTAAATTTTTTTTTTGAATTTAAAAATTCATTAAAAAGAAGAAGTATAGTATACAGCTTAGGAGAGGAAACTCTCCCTCGTGAGATCACATGACGACGTTCAACACTACAAACTCAAGAAACAAAATGACAACGTAGGAACAATATATTGATAATTAGGGTAAAACTCTCCTCTCCTTTCTCGATTCTTCTAAATATTACTCAATTGGGATGGGGAGCTCCGGATACTGCGATACAACGATGGCGATGCAGTTTCTCTACGATCTGTCTCTAGCTCGAAGAGATTTACATCTCAAGTAGGAGGTTTGATTCTATAGTTCTTTTTCCTAACTCTTCAATGAGTAACAAGCTTCATTTTGAATATCAGGAGTCTGGAGGGTACAACCAAGGACTTTCCTGCTTTAACTCGACTGGTGAGGCAGTAGATCTGGAGAAGGTACTCCCAGGAGCTCTCGAAGGTGAGTCATATTCCCTCTAATCTTCTTTTTCCCCTTCTGTCTTGAGTTGGTTATTTAGAGAACTGCTTGAGTTGCTTAGGAAATAACTATGCATAGGTAATAATATTTTCTTTATTAAATCCCAAATAGAGAGAAACCCCTGAGGACTATATTCTCCAAGAGAGAGCTAGTCCTCTGCTACTATACTGTCCCAACTGATTTATAATCAGTTGTTCCCTAATATTTACCGTAGACAGTTCTATTAGAGAGATTAGGATGTTAGATCTCCCTTTACCTTCTATTGTTTCTCTCTTTCCAAATAGCCTATAGACAAGTTGCAACTATGACCATAAATATTTCCTTATCATATTTAGTGATATTCAGTTGAGATATCTCTAATAAGATATCTGTGAGACTGCAATCACTAGTTCCAAGGCCACATAGACTAGAGATTCTAATCCACACCTCTTTAGAGAAACCACACTCAAAGAACATATGATCTCTAGTCTCATCCACTAGATTGCACATAATACATTGCTTAGGAGAGGATAGGAATTTTACTCTATCCATAATACTGAGCCTATTCAACATAGCTAGCCAGAGGAGAAAGCTGGCATTTGGTTTGAGAGCCTTGCTCCAAGTCAGGGAATACCACCCTATTCTTGTTACTGCCCCATCCATCAGCTTTTTAGCTTGCCTATCCCATCCCATAAGTATATATCATTCTCCCCGAGGCTTCTATATTGGGGAATGGGAAAAAATCTTAGTTCTTTTAAGGAAAGCAACCAATTGTCATTTCTAATTATCTCTTGAAGCTTAGCTTTCTTAGAGAACCTTTCCAGTAATGATCTTGCCAACTGATTATAAATTAAAGTCCCTTGACTAGTCCAGTTATCATACCAAAGAGAGATTCTATCTCCTGCCCTAATTTGACATGTAATATGTTGTTGAACAACTTCCCTCAACCTAAGGATTTGGTTGAAGAACCAAGAGTAACTATCTTTAATTCTTAGAGCCTAAAAACTCTCACCCTTTAATATATAGATATGAATCCATTTAATTCACAGTGAATGTTTTTCACTTAGAATTTTCCAAATTCTCTTAGTCATTAGAAATCAGTTGTTCTTGTTGATTGACTCTAATCCTAACCCAACTGCCTCCTTCGGTTGACAAATATGCTTCCAATTCACTTTAGCTATTCCTTTCTCACCTTTTCCTTTACCCCATAGAAACTGCTTAATTTGTTTTTCCATGGTGTTATTAAGTTCTTTAGAGAGGAAGATATAAGAGCACTAGTAAACTTTCTTAGACATAATTACCAAATTCAAAAGCTGAAGTTTACCTTCATAGGACAAAGTTCTAATAGTCCAAGATCCTAATTTTTTCTGAATTTTTTCTATTAAAGGAAGACATTCGCGAAATCTTAGTCTCTTGGAAGAAATAGGAATGCCCAAATGCAGAAGAAGAGGGTCTTGCTTTGTCATGCCAGTTACTTGTGACAAGGAAGGTGTTAGGTGAGCAGAACTTTAGGAAAGTAAGAAATAGCTTTTGTGAAAATTGATACTCAATCCAGACAGCTCCTTAAAACTATGGAGAGTACTCATCAGTAGAGAAACTGAAGGAGCATTTGCCTTATTTAGAAGTATAAGATCATCTGTAAAATATAAGCTAGCTAGGGAAAGCTTCTTACATTTAGAATGGTATCTGAAGTTGGAGTCAGATGAAGTGTTGTGTTTCAGCATAAGGATGAAAACTTCCATGCAAATAAGGAATAGATAAGGGAAAAGAGGGTCCCCTTGTCAAATACTTTTTTTGCCTTTAAAAGCCTCTGTGGGGCTTCCATTAATTAGTATTCCATATGAGGCAGTTGTAATGCATTCTTGAATCCATTTGATAAAATTATGGGGAAAATTCATAACCTCTATAGTCTGTAGCAAGAAACTCCAGTTAATACTATCAAAAGCTCTTTGTAGGTCCACTTTAATTATTGGCCCCCGAATTTTTTTATATTTATTTATTAAGCATGATTTAAATAAATTTTGAGGCCTTGATAGATTAATTATTTTATTTTGTGGAGTCAATTAGCATGTTAATGTGAGTGATATTATATGACATAGGTCAATTGATTTAAAGTGTTAGGGTGGTAAGATTGCATGAAGGGTAAAATTGGCAAGTCACTTAAGCTTAAAAGACATAAGGCTTTAAGTGAAGGGCAAAGTGGACATTGTACAATTAATGGTATAAAAGGAAGAAGAAACGAGTGTCTTGCAATTGAAAGAAGCCAAAAGCATGAATGAGAGAAAGGAGAGAAGAGAGAAGCACGAAAAAGAGAGAGATGGAGAGAAAAGAAAGAAGTGAGCTAGGGTTCAATTTTTCTAAGCCTTCAAGAGTGATTTTGAAGTTGTTCAAGAAGGGAAAAAGGAAGAAGAGGATTAGAGCTTCCATTCAAGCTAAGAAACTCTTCATTTGGTGAAGAATCAAGGTAAGAACATTTTTGATTTGTTGGATTTTTTGGAAAGATTTTGGTTCATGGAGCTTAGGAAATACATGGATCTAAGCTTTCTAGGATCAATTTTAGTGAATATGTCTTATGGGTTCTCCAATTTGAATTCCTATTGAATGAAAGTTTTGTCTTTGATAAAAGGAAGCAAGGAAAGGCAAAGGGAGAGACATTTTGAACAAGCATTAAGCAAGGAATTTCAAGGTGGGTTTCATGTTTATAATTGAGTAATGAGCCATTAAGGTTTCTTTTTCCAAATCAAGAAAATAAAATGATTTCAATTAAACGTTGCTTTTATTGTTGTGATTGATTTGAGAAATTGCTACATGTTTGGTATATGAAATTTTGATGATGAATTGTGAATTGTTGAATGAAAGGGTTTTTGAAAAATTGCATGTTCATGAAAAACAAGTTTTCAAAATGTGCCATTTGGGCAATCAGTTTTCAAGTCATGAATTACATGTTATGTGGGTTTGTGATGGTCTGTTCTGTCTGTCAAGTGCACTTATCTAAAGGCTTCTCTCGCCTACCCTTTAGTGACATGGAGCTTCTTTATGAACTCCCTCATGTTTACGACTACACAAAACCACTATGTAGGATTGTGTTAGTTTGTTATGTTCACGACTACATAGGACCATTATATAGGAATGTGTTAGTACATTCTATTACGGACTTACCCAAACCATTATGATGTGCTTATGTGTTTACATGTGTTTACAAGCTTGATAAATGCAAGATATATGTTGCTTATGAATTGTTTGATTGACGAGAATTTGAGAAACATGTGTTTTGTGATTCAATAAGAATTTTCTATGACAATGAACTTTTTGAATGGTTTTGTTTGTTATTCGTTATAAACTTGTTACCCACGAGCTTTTAAGCTCACCCCCTTTTCCTTCCCATCTCCAGGTGATTAGGTAAGAGATCGAGTGAAAGAGAGACAAGGCATCACTCTAATGATGCATACTTTGTATTTGAAGTTAATTCATGTAATACAAGGCTTTAGTCGCATTTTGAGAACTATTGACTTATGTATCTTTTGTGTTTTTGGAGTTTGATATTGATGATGTAATGTGGCTTGGAAGGTTATTAAAGCTTTGTAAAACTCTTATCTTTTGTTATTAATGAAATATGAATTATGTATGGATGATGTGAGTTGAAATTAGATATACTGGAACAAGTAATCCACTTAAGTTGATGAACTTTGAACATGAATTGTTATTACTTATAAGTGAGAGGTTATGAAAATGAAAGATAGGATTTTATGAATGATGAGATGTAGTTGAATGTGATGAGTCAAATGAGAAGATATTAGAGAGTTTAATGACATAAAAATTGGTAGTTGAATTGTTATGAATGATGTTACATTAGAGGAAGTGAAGTTAGGATAATTTTCAAGTCTTTCATAAGAGTAAAAATTATGTTTTGACTTCCAAGGAAAAACTACATTGATCTAGGATGAATTAGACAAAGTCATCTTCATGGGAGTTGTAGCTCGTCTTACTAGCTTTCCAACGATATAAAGTATACAATTTTTGGATATCGAAGTTGAGAGATATGATCATTTGAGCAGGTGATGTTGCATAGGATGTGTATACTGAATAACTAGAGTAAATGAAGTGTTGTCGCACTAAGAGACTAGAGTAAATGAAGTGTTGTCGCACTAAGAGAGTTGAATTTAGGAAGCTTATGAGTAAAAGGGATGCTAGGTTGGATGTAGGATCCATTGGAGATGTTTTGAAGAGGGAAAAATTTAGCAAGACCCGAAGGTTACATGGTCAGGCCGTGTATATTCACATTGACCATGTATTCCTGATGCAAAAAAATTGCCAGACCTGTGGGTTACACAGTTTGCCCGTGTAAATTCACACGGTCTGTGTTTTGACCCTCCAAATAAAATCACAGACCCGAAGGTTACACAGTCAGGCAGTGTATATTCACACTGGCCGTGCGTTCCTGATGCAAAACACAATCAGACCCGAAAGAAACACGGACTGCCCGTGTGATTTCACATGCCCGTGTATTTTGACCTTCCAAAAGACAAAATCTCTTTTTGGAGTCTTCATAAAAGTTGTAGATCTAGAAGTCCTCTTGCAAATAGTCCAATAATGACCTTAATACAACATCTCTAGTGAAAGTTATGCCAATTGTCCCGAGATAGGTACAACGTGATTGAGGACATGAGCATGGTTGATTCTTTTGGCCATAACTTCATAACCCGACCTCCGAATTAAGCGATCATAACCAGACCTCCGAATTAAGTGATTCTTGAAGAAATAGATTCCTAAGACATTTATCTATCTCTCCAAAAAAATTGTTAGCTTTTGATGTTGATTTGAAAAATATTGATGGAAAGAAAATGAGGGATCGGTTGGAAGAGCATGACTTGGTTATGAACATACTTCGGTATTTTGATGATATCTTGAGATATAGAGCTCCGAATGAGATGGTTCTTGTTTCAAAATAAACTAGAAACATAGAGCTACAATGTTTTTGAAGAAGTAAAAGTGTGATTTTGGTGATTGGCTGGTGTGGTCTCGCTCCTTATGTCTTGAGATGTTATGAGAATGAGGATGAACCGAGGTTGGTTAGGGAGATCCCATAGAAATAACCTTATAGGATAATATGCTCACATCTTAAGATACATCCGTATAGTTGGGTTCCGGAAATGAGGTCCAACACGTATGGTATCAGAGCAAGAGTTGGGCTACAGAAACGGGGTCCAACATTAATAGTATAGTTTTGAGGGCTTCTATTTAAAGTGTACCCTTTCAAAAGCTTCTGTAATAAAAGAATATTATCCTCAATATGTCTACTCCTCATAAAAGCTCCTTGATTCTCACCAATGAGTAAGTGAAGAACATCTTTCAGCTTATTTTCCAATATATTGGCGATGATCTTATAGAGGAAATTAGTGCATAATGTAGGTCTGACGTCACTCCAAGTGACCGGTTTAGAACTCTTAGGGATCAATCATAGAAAGGTCTTATCAATCTCCTTAAATAAGACTCATTTTGGAAAAACTCCTTTACAACATCTTTTACAAGACTCCTAATATTTTCCCAAGTTTTTTGAAAGAAAAAAACCATTCAAGCCATCTGGACCTAGAGCCTTAGATCCATTCATGTTAAAAACCACCTTCTCTATTTTCTGATCCGTGACAGGACTAATTAGCAAGGATGCCTCATGTTCAGGAATCTGGGCTGTAACATATTGCCTAAGATTCACTCCATTACTCACAGAGCAACCTTCTGTGCCTAATAGGTTTTGATAAAAAATTCTAGCTTCCTTAGCAATTTCAACCAGTCCAAATAAAGTTTCCCCGGATTCAAATTTTATGAAAGTTATTCTATTGACATTTCTTCTAGCAATCACTGAATTGAAGAAAAATTTTGTACATCTATCTCCATCCTTAATCCAATTAATTCTAGCCCTCTGCTTTAATAAAGAACATTGATTATCCACTATTTGCAAGTAGGACTCAAGAGCTTCCCTTTCGACTATAACTAGATTGCAATTAGTTGGGCTAACTGCCAAGGATTTTTGGATTATCGATAGCTTACTTCTTGCTTTCTCTATCTCCTTTGTGGAATTGTGACCTCTCCTTAAATTTAACAACTTCAATTCCTGTTTAATAACCTTGAGCTTTTGCAAACAGATAAATTGCTTAGTACTATAGATCTTATGCTCCAGTCCCTTAGTAATTACTTCTTGAAAGCCCTCCACATTAACCAGAAAATTGTTGAATATGAAAGGTTGATGGATTCTAATCATTTTGAATAAGTTATGCACCTTGATATGGGTATGATCAGAAATTCTTGGATCTAAGAAGTTGGCTGAACTCTCTGAAAAGGTAGTTAACTAGTCCACATTCACCATTGCTCTGTCTAACTTTTTTCGAATAAACCAGTTAGAGCTTTATTTGTTGGACCAAGTGAATCTATGACCTTCATATTTTAAATCTGTTAATTCCACATCCTGCATGAAATCAAACAAATCAGAGGTGTAATTGAGTAGGTTGCAGTTCCCTTCCGCCTTTGTTCTGTATGGAGTTGTGTTAAAATCCCCACTTACTAACATTGGACCCTTAACTGAGACTTTGAGTCTTCGAAGGGAAGTCCATAGTTCAATTCTCTGAAACCCTGTTTTAAGACCGTAGACAAATGTAGTTAAAGTGAAAGTGTTTTCCATTTTGAAGTTTATCTTTGTGTGGATAAATTACTAATTGGTTTCCAGTACTTCCACTTCTAAAAGGACTCTATCGTAAACAATAATAATCCTTCCATAGGCATGACATTGGTGGTGTAGCATCCGAGCTCTCTGGGCCCGCGATGCTAGGTACTGTGGTACCCTGGAACTATGGCCCAAGCGTACCAGGA
>JAOQMQ010000007.1:4951527-4969963 GCA_027563845.1 Erythroxylum subrotundum | reverse complement strand
ACGTATTCAATGCCTATTCATTCGTACTAGTTTCCCCCATACATTTCAATTTATTTGAATACTTCACTTTGTGTGTCAATATCACGTTCCTCAGATTCAATTTGTATCTTTCGAACATACTTACACAAAATATAACGTGTACCTAAATACTTCTCAAATTCAGAAATCCACTCACATGATCCTTCACATCAAACAAAATACATACATTCTCAGCAGCATATTTTACCTCTTTTATTCTTTGACATAAGTCTCCACTAGGGATATGACTCCAATATTCACTTTCGAGTCATTACATATTCCTTTTTGGTCAGTTCTTTCATTAATCATTCTTAATATAAAATATCTGATTTGCTTAAGCTAACTCAGTAAAATTCTTCTTCAAAAGTGAGTTTCTTGCTACTATCATCTATACTGTTCATACAAATCTTTATCAATCACCTGCTATCATCATCACATCATCAGCTACTTTTAATACCTCGAGAAGACCAATTTCTCTCATCCTCATAAGGTGATATTGTTCAAGTCACTCAAAACTCAATGGAGTAATGAACATATTTGCTATCGCATATAAAACTTTAGAAGAAAAATATCCTCCGGAAGCAAAGTGGGGGCGTTGTCGCGACGTCTGTGATCTCGCCGTAGCAAACACAGGCGGGAAAAATACGTCGTGATGTGCGATTTATCATTCGACGCGACAAGCCTGCGAGAGCTACGTCGCAACGAGCGATTAATCCTTCGTCGCGAAGAACCTGCGACTTTACCCTCGTCGCGACGAACACACCCGAATCCAAAAACAACTTAAACTCTTTTCAACTACTCAGCCCCAACAACCATCATCAATTCAAAATCCAAAACAAAATGAACTTATCCATAAACATATGAAACTTCCAAAATCCAAATACATATTTCATCGTCGTACTCTCTAATGGGCATCGTCAAAGTCATACCATTTTGTCCACAGATTTACTTTTGAGAATCACCAATGTATATCCTACACAATTGATACCTTGATCTTCATTGATCTTAAACAACATTTCTCTCTTTATCAAACGTACTGACACCAATTTTTATTCTAGTTTTTCCAGAATTTACCTTTTTCTGATGCTATATCATTTCATAATGTCAATGTCCATATTGAGTGCGTCTACTCTTCTCATTCGATTCTTCATCCTTTTTCTTCATCTCATTCATGCATAAGATTCCCATCTTATACGTTCCTTTAATTTTCCTACATATCATTCCATTCGTCTTATGTAAAGTCAGTTATGTCTATTTCATTTCCCTTTCTCTATTTCCTTACTTCTATCTCATTTTCCTATTATCATTTGATTCATCTTCCACATGTATATCCTCAATTAATTCAAAATTATCGATGCATAATCCTTATGAAATTCTGATCTCAATTCCACTAATACCTTCTTACTGCAGATCATAATGCTTGTCGTATTAATCGAACCACCACCTCGGTTCCACTTTCCTCCTTTTAAGATCATAACAAGATCATGTTTTCATTACACTCTAATCTCATCATATATACTTATACCCCTATATTTCTCAAACAATCCATGGCAATACATTCGTGTCTATATCATTTTCGAAAATATATCACCACAGTACAATATTGATGTCTTGTTTTACATCCTCCAATACAATTTATTAAATCATTACCTGTCATATTTATCCATATTCTATTTCTGCTGTCTAATTATCCTCAACTTTCCTTTCTCTCATATCATGAAAGAGTATCATCATTTTTTTTTGAAAACTTGCTTTTCGTAAACTTGATATTTTCAACATAATCTCATAAACATGTAATCTTTTAAAGAGAAATCTTTTTCAAAGTCTTTTCATCAATCATTAACACAAATCATGTAACAAACGTAGAACAATTTCACAACTCATGCAAAAAGCAATCAATGCAACACATAGGATGCTATTGAAATCATTAAACTTTCTTGATTCAAAAATAATATTCAGTGGCTTATTTACTCTATTATAAACATGAAACCCACCTTGATTTTCCTTGTTCAAAGACTTGCTCAAAGGTTCCTCATCCTTTGCTCCTCTTGTTTTCCTTGATTTCCTTAAACAATAGCCAAAAATTCCATTCAATAGGAATTCCAATTTATGATCAAGTAAATGACAAAATCTGATAATATTCTCTTCTAGAGACATGTTCCCCATTCTCTTAAGTTTCTACTGACTCCAACATCATTCAATTTGGTTATAAAATGTGGAAGTTATACCCCAAACATGTTGGAACTATCCTTAAGCTGACACAATAATCAATACTCAAATTCCATCCAAAATTTTAAATTCTTAGAAACCGAAATACAACTTCATTTATTCATAAAAATTGTAGCCCTGTGTCTCTAGTTTACAACGAATCAAAAATCACCTTATTTGGACATTTACATCAAAGGTTATGCCTAAATACCAAAACATGACAGTGTTGGAAAATGGGTCCTCACCGCGATGAGGAGCTGCAGCACGTCGCAACGTGTAAGCTTGTGCTCGCCACGACGAGAAGGCTGGCACGCGCCGTGACGAGAACGCTGAAGCACCACGATGAGAAAAATAAAGCGCGCCGCGACGTGCGCATGAACACGTCGCAACGTGCGAACCCAGACATCTCCCGAAACTAATTTTTCCAACATTTTTCCATCTAAACACTTCCATCTTTCAAATACAACCCATTTTAACACTAAAACACCTCTTATACTTCATTTCTAAGCTTATTACAACCCAAAATCAAAGCAAAACATCAAAACCTAGTACAAAACCCAATTCTCGACAACTTCCTACACATATTCATCTTCATTTTCACTTTTAACTATCATTAATCATGCTTCATCTAACAATCAAGTAGGATTAAAGCTCAAACTTACTTGTTTAGCTCCACGATTCTTCAATTTCTTCAAGATCTTACAAACCCTAGCATCCCTCTTCTTCTTCCACGACATCTTCTTCCATTTTTAAGCAAACCCTAACTTCTTCTTCTTTTTATAACCTTACTAAGCATCGAATGTCTATTTTGCCCTTAATACCAAAGTATGTCTGTGCAGGAAAATGGCCTCTCGCCGCGACGAAGACGCCGGAGCACGTCGCAACGTGTGCATGAGCAAGTCGCGACGTGCGAGGCCAAAATCCTCTCGAAATCTGATTTTTCCAACATGCCCTTCATTCATTCTTATAACATTAATGCTTCAATTCTATAAATCTTTGTCATAAAAATCCTACTAACCTTGACATAATTAATGAGCTCCAAAAATCAATCCATCAAACCTCAAAATTCATCTAAATCATGCTTAATTCATCAAGAAAATTTCAGGGGCCAACACAAATACATCAATCAATCACAACACACAACTCAATTAAACACAAATTAACTAGATTAACATTAAAGATAAGCAAAATCCCGAAGGTAAAGTTAAAACATCATGAACAACTCAAAATCCAAATCATACAACCCACCTCAATCTTACACATTTAAATGAATAAAAAGTAAATGGGGAGGAAATGAAACTCAGGTTGGATGATTCGAGAGAGCATCGACGTCGAGAGATCACCTATTTTGGGAAGCTTTAGCGTCAGAGCCCTCTTCTTATTCCTCTTCTTCTTTTCTCTCTCTTTTGTTTCTCTCTCTCTTTTAGGTTTTCAAATGTAGGCAGAATGTAAACTCCCTCTAGGGTTCCATCATTATCCTTTTATAGTCTTTTCCAAGTAAGGTAACCCTAGTATCTTTCCGAAATGTCTAAAATGTCTCTCAAAAACTTGAATCCGAAAGTGACTTCATGTCTATTTGTGCGCAGGCCACAATCATAGCCCTTAGTGCACGATTGTGGCCAGTTCATCTACTCTCTGTCATGATCGTGGCAGATCCACCACGATCATGGCCCTATGCTTGAACTTCTGCCACAATCGTGGCCCTATGTTGGTGCTTCTGTCACGATTGTGGCAGGTCCCCCATGATTGTGGCTTTGTGTTTTGGTTCGAGTCTCCTGCAAAACTCTTCTGAATGTCCTAAAACACTAAAAAATTCATCACGACGCCTTATATATATATATAATTGAAGCTCAAAAACAGGTTCTCACTCAAAGGACACTTAAAGCACAAATGTTTATGAACTAACACAATTCTTAAGCTAAACACACACTAAACAATCAACTTAACCACTAAACACATATCAAATTACCTATAAAAATACAATGCAGTCTACACCTATCAACATCCCTACACTTAAACTTTTGCTTGTCCTCAAGCAAAGATCAAATATAACCAATAAAATTCTATCACTTTATTTTCACAAAGATTAAAGCATACAATCCCTCAATCTTTGGCCAACTCAAGTGTTATGCTACTACACACATCGTGAATAATTTTCATTGGTGCAGATACACAAACTCAACCTATGAAACCATCACACAAAGATAAGTATAAATTCACAATGGACCTTCCTTATATGGATTTCACTCATTTCTCTCAAGTGTTTGATGGTTAGTTTTTCGCTCAAACTTTCTATAAGAAACCATACTATCATAGGCTTGTTAATACACCAATTCTTCTCCACAATGATTACATGCTAGGATAGATCAAAAGGGCTTTGTTTTGCATTGTAATATGGCTAAGGTTAAGGTGGGTTAAACAGGTTGTAGATCACAAGCATTTATAAATTACTAAGTGTACAAAAGGATGACATGTAACACCTGAATACCCCCTAAGAGGATATACAAATGCCACACAAAACAATCCTAAAACATATCAAGATATTCCAGAAATTCATTGAAAATAAGATAACATACTTTACATTCATACATTGTTGAGTTATATATAGAACATCATGTACATATTGTACTCATCATATACATGCCTTACATATAAACCCATCATGTATTATAGTTATTACAACCATTTATACAAAACACAATATGTTTCAACACATTGAAATACAACTTAAAACTTAAACATAACATTTTCCAAAATCATATCAAGTCCTTCATTTTCCACTGCGGTTGTCCTAGCCTTAAGTCTTCTTATCAGAACCTACACGGAGGCCAAACCACCATGCTAAGCATATAGCTTATTGGGGAATAATTAAACAGGTTACATAACGACGACTGTTTCTAAATAGTATACTAACATTCACATAAACTGAAATAGGTCATATCATAAGCAATATTTAATTGTTCATATTAAAGAGCAATCCAAACATTATTTGTCTCAGAACAGAATGTAATTCATCAGTATAGAACATTCTTGCACCAGAATAAAACATATAAGTATCAAAGCAGAACATCATTACTTCAGAATAGAATGTACAAATCTCAGAATAAAATATAATTATGTCATAACAGAACATAACTTATATCAAACCAGAATATATCTTGTATCAGATCAGAACTTATCTTGTATCAGATCAGAACATATATCAAAACACAAAACATAGTAGACTACTAGTCCTTTTTACAAAAGTGGGTAACAAAACTAGAGCAGAAGATACCTATAATTGGAATCTCAGAAACAGAAGAGACTTAAGTCTCTAGGACAGAAGACACTGAAGTGTCTAAGATCATAAAACACTGGAGTGTCAAGTACAGAAGACACTGAAGTGTCTAGATACAGAAGACACCTTAGTGTCTAGTTACAAAAGCAGCTGCAGACCCTTCTAGGCATGCCTATTTACCTACGACTAGGACTTGGTAGTTTTAAAAACAAAACATTTTGGATTTCAGAATCACATGTAAGTGTTGTAGCGCATAACATATGAATTTATTCCATTTTGCTTAAATTTAACATATTTATTCACATTTGATCAAACTTAACATGCCTTATAAACATAAACATTTGCAGTAATGCACCAATGAATACATTAAGTAATTACACATTACATGTATTCACACAAGTTTGTAATTCACAAACATTCACAACTAACACATTACTCTTGTTCTTTAAATCACATTAGCATTCATAAGTAAACTTCATTCCTTTAACAACTTATATGTTCCAAAATTAGATACTTTGTTATCAAATAACACCTTCCTTAAGTTATTACTTCAATTAATAATCCACACCTTATTCAACCTTTAATTAACTAATTCCACATCAAACTAGGTTCATTTTACACCTTAATCAAGTCCAATTACACCATTAAAAAGTGCCTTAACTTTATATAGTCAAACAAATGTACAAAACCAACCTTTTTCCCTTCCAAAGCATTTTCCACGACTGTAGGAAGGTGTCATATAAATCCCACGATCGTGGGATGAGTGAACCGAAGGTTCACTCACTCATGACCTTCATTTTGTTTCCAAATTTAACTCCTTCATACTCCATCCAACACACCTTCACCAAAGTCCATCAATTTCACTTTAATTCTACCTTATTCATGCTTCAATCCCTTATCAAATTCATGTCCAATCTAATTCAAAAATCATTCATTAGGCAACTCACAAATTATTATCTTTCATACATCAAAACCAAAACAGAATTTGCCATACAAGGATCACTTTTCCAGCACTCATTTATCATCATCATAACACACATTCCATGCCAATTCAATCATCATAGAACTATATTAATACATGCTATCAAGTTAAGAATTCCCTTACATGTTTAACTTCAAATTTCAACTCCAAAGAACCAACTAATCTAGCCCTTCCAAGAAACCAGCACACATACAAGATCAAGGCGCAAATCTTATCACCAAAAAGACAACATAAAAGATAACAAGATCTAGCTTCCTTGATGCAGCATCTTGCAAAGATGTCAAGTTATGAAGATCCAAATTGAAGAAAATCCAGGAGTTTGTGAGAGTAAGAGAGAGTTTCCACGGAGGGGAGCAAAGGCTAGTGAAAATGTAGTAGAAAATCAAATGGGTTAGAGTAATTCATCACTTGTTTAGGCCCAGGTGTCATAAATTTGAAAGGGCACACGTCTTTCAATGAATCAACCTACATGTCACACATAGAAGTGAGCCACTTGTCCTCCATTTAAGCTACCAAATGTCATAATTCTATTAGGCCATTTATTACTCAACTAATGCTGCCAAATGTCATTCAATGTATAGATTTAGTCATACTAATTTTCATGTACCAACTTATCTTGCCACTTGACAAATTTCCCAGTCTAAATGTACCTTTTAACACATCAATTTTCTAATGGTATCAATTAATTCCAAGTTACTAATCATGGTCTATCAAACCAAGATTCAAGACATATATAATTCACAATCATATCACAATTTTAACACCTATCTCATTTACTTACATGAACATGTAACATTTCAACTAGGGTATAATTCAGGGCCTTACAATTCTCTCCCCTTTAAAAGAATTTCATCCTCAAAATTCATACTTGATGAGAATAGCTAAGGATACTGAGCTTTTATGGTTGATTCCAATTCCCATGTTGCTTCCTTGAGTCCATGGTATTGCTAGAGTACTTTCACCAAAGGTATTCGCTTATTTATGAGTTGTTAGATTTCTCTAACTAAAATAGACACAGGCCCTTCCTCTTAAGACAAATTCAGTTGTACTTGAATTTCTTGCACACGAATCTCATGTGTATCATCAGACCGATATTTTCTCAACATAGAAACATGAAACACATCATGCAACTTGGCCAATTCTTCAAGAAGAGCTAACTGATAAGCTACTAGTCCGACTCTCTTAAGAATCTTATAAGGACCGATGTATCGTGGGCTGAACTTACCTTTCTTCCCAAGCCGAAGTATGTGTTTCCACGGTGACACTTTTAAGAATACCTTATCTCCTACTTGCTACTAAATGTCTTTCCTTTTTAGGTCAGCATAGGACTTCTGCCTATCACTGGTGGCTTTTAATCTTTATTGAATAACTTGAACTTTTTTCTCAATATCTTTCACAATATCAAGCTTGATCATCTTGTTTTCACCTAATTCAGTCCAACATACCAGATAGGGCTTCATAAGGCGCCATGCCAATACTAGTTTGATAATTATTGTTGTAAGTAAACTCCATCAAAGAAAGATAGTTATCCCAACTTCCAGAGAATTCTAGCACATAACCCATAAGCATGTCTTCCAATATCTAAATAACCTATTCAGATTGTCCATCTATCTGAGGATGGAAAGCGGTACTGAACTTGATTTGAGTACCCAAATCCTTTTGCAGACTTTTCCAAAATCTCAAAGTATATTGAGGACCACGATCAGAAATAATAGATAATGGTACTCCATGCAATCTCACTATTTCATTCACATATATGTTTGCAAGCCTATCCAATGAATAATTAGGAGGAACAGGAAGAAAATAAGTAGACTTGGTGAATTTATCCACAATCACACATACAACATCATGCTTCCTTTGAG
This sequence comes from Erythroxylum subrotundum, assembly GCA_027563845.1. Taxonomy (NCBI): domain Eukaryota; kingdom Viridiplantae; phylum Streptophyta; class Magnoliopsida; order Malpighiales; family Erythroxylaceae; genus Erythroxylum; species Erythroxylum subrotundum. Next base: position 4,961,616 of record JAOQMQ010000007.1, on the reverse strand, counting down.
TGAGAGGAAGCCCAATGACAAAATCCATGGTAATGTTATCTTACTCTATTGAGGAATCGAAATATGATGTAACAAACTAGATGGAACCTAGTGCTCATATTTAACTTGTTGACATGTCAAACATTTGGATACATAATCCACAATATCACGTTTCATTCCTGACCACCAGTAATGCTGCTTCAGATCTTAATACATCTTATTTCCACTAGGGTGCCTTGTAAAGACAGTATTATGGGCCTCAAATAATAGCTTTATTTTCAATTCATCATTACTGGTATACACAATCGACCTTTATAATACAGATCACCATCTCTTTTCATAGAAAATTCAGGTTGTTTGCCTTCCTGAGTAACTAAGATAAGTTGTTGCAACTTATTATCAACTTTCTGAGCATCATAGATTTCTTGCCTCAAGATAGGCCTAGCTTTTAACTGAGTTATTAAAGTCCCATCATATGCAAGTTCCCATTCACTCTGCTACACATATAGGAGCTTCAGTAAGCATCCTTTTTAGTTGATCAAACAAATCTTCTATCATTGGCAACGAATATTTATTCTTCACTGTGACCTTATGCAATTGCCTGTAATCAATGCTCCTCAGGGTGAGACACTGGGTCTAATGAATCCCTTATCCAATAGCTCTTGCAATTGAACCTTCAATTCTTTCAATTTAGTAGGAGCCATCCTGTATGGTGCTCTAGATATAGGAGCAGTGCCAGGCATAATCTCAATAGATAACTCCACTTCCCTTTTAGAAGGACGTCCGGGTAGTTCTTCAAAAAACACATCCAGAAATTCATTCACCACTGAAATGTCTTGCAATTTAACACTCTCCTTTTTATAATCAAGTACGAAAGCTAGATAAGCTTAACATCCCTTCCTAATAAACCTTCAACCTTGCATTGCAGATATCACACTAGCTAGAGAACTAGTACGGATGCCATACAATATCATTTCAGGTTGATTAGGCTTCTTAAGCACAACTGTCTTAGCACTACAATCAACCACTATCTGATACTTAGATAACCAATCCATACCTAAGATCAAATCGAATTCATAAAAAGGCAATTCAATTAAATCCGCTACATACTTACTTCCTTGGATCATAACAGGACAGTTTCTATAAACCTGATTAACTAACACACTACTACCCAGAGGATTGGTTATATGAATATCATAATCTAATTGATTTACAGGCATCTCTTTATCAGTAATTTCTTTAACACAAATATAGGAATGAGTGGATCCAGGATCAATTAAAGCATGCATTTCAGAGTTAAAGAGAGAAACAGTACCCGCAATGACCAAAGGTGCGTCCTTATTCTCACGAGCTTTTAAAGAATAAGCTCGAGCCGAAGCAGAAGGCACAACAAGTTGATCAACATTTTCTAAAATAGTACTCAGATTAGGTTTGACCTGACTAAATCCTCCATGACCTCTACTGTGTCCTCTGTTCCTAGCAGATGTATGAGAAACTTCTCTACTAGCAGATGTATAGGACAATTTGCTATGAAATGATCAAGGCTGTCACATTGAAAACATGCACCCGTAGTCCTCCTACAGGTACCCCGTTGGTATCTGGAGCAATGAGAGCACTCCAGAGCCTCAGAACCTCAGCCCACAGAAGAACCCCTACTAGAATCAGCTGATGAGGGAGAGTCTTGTTGCTTTCCCCTAGCTATAGATCTCTGAGTAAATTATTGTGCAATAGAAGCACCTTCATGACTTTTCTTATTTGAGGACTGACCTTCTTTAGCAAAACTTCTTTGCTGAACCCTTTCTTTCCTAACCATCTCTTTCTTCTTTATCTTCATGGCAGCTTGTACCAACTGATGTAACTCACTTGCTGCAAGAGGGTGAATGCTGCAAGATGCTCTTTGATTAGGTCATTCAAATCATCCTCAAACTGTTGAGATCGGAACTCCTCAGTAAGTATAGATTCAAGTGCATGCTTGCTGAGTCAATTAAATTCTCTATCGCACTTAACAACAGACAGACTTCTCTGCTTTAGATTCAAGAACCTATAGGCTTCTGTCACATACTTGGCTTTAAACTCTTAGGAGAAGAAATCCCGAGTCAGAGGCTCAGGTAGTTGAGGATACCTCAGAACAAACTTCCACCACTCATAGGTCACTCCTTGAAGAAAGGAGATAGCATAATGAACCATCTAGTCAATTGGGTAGCTAATTTCATCTAATACCCTTTTCACCTTTTCCAATCAAAATTTCACCCTGTCAGACTCCTCCAAAGATGTTCCGAAAAATTCTTCAGCTCCATGCTTTCGCAACTTATCAATCGGAGCCTTGGGTGTGGTCATACGGTGTAATAAAGTCATCATATCCTGTGATAACTTAATTAAAGCCTCTCTTTGTGTAATATCCTGCCTCTTAAAATTGTTAAGAGATTAAACAGTTAGATTAAGTCATATGAGTTATTTCATTTAAGAATTTACAAGGTGCATTTCATTCATATGCATAATTTTCGTATACACAAATGAATCATGATTTAGAAAACATTGCAAGATAGTATATGCACTCAATTGACATATTCTGGGGTATGGAACGAAAATGAATGTGATATGAATGTGCATTCCTAATGTTTTGCATTTTGATTTACCAATAACATGAATTAATGGGTTATAAATAGTGAATTGGGAATTTATTGTTACAATTGAGTAATTGATGAGGTGATATGTGTATCTAGTCTAAGAAAATTGTTAAAGAGCAAGAAAAATTGATACATAGGAACTTGGGTTGATTTGGACATGTGGCATTGGGAATAAGTGACAAATGACTCAATTAAATGGCTGACAAGTGGCTTGAGTATAATTGCAACAAGTGGCCCTTTAAATTTGTGGCAAATGGCACTTTAGACTTGTGACATTTGGAGCAATAGAATAGTGATATGTGTAGCTTTACAAATGGTGACATATATAGCCTTACAATTGGAGACATATGTAGCCTTACAATTGTTGAAATGTGTAGCCTTACAAGTAGTGACATACGGAAGCTTAAATGAGTGACATGTGGAGCCTAAAGTAAGTGACACATAGACCAATATAATAGTAACATATGGCCCAATAGAATGATAACATATGTACCAATAGAATGGTGACACATGGACTAATGGAATGGTGACACATGGATTAGTTTGACTTTCTTTGAATTTTCTAGAGAAAATGGATGAAAAAGGCAATAGAAGTGAGAGTGAAGGTTGGCCATAGGGTTAGAAGGGAGAAATAATGAAAATGAGTAGAGAAGGAGAGAAAAAGGGGAAGAGAAGAGGAGAAGGAAAAAAGTTATCAAGGTAAGTTGAAATTCTGATTTCAATTTCATCTCTCTTTAGATCTATTTTTCATATCCTTAGAGCACGAATTTGAAGAAACTTAAAGAATGAAAGTTGTAGACATAGGTCTTAGCTTAACCTCTGTGAAAGTTTCTTCATAAAATAGTGACTAGATCTTAAGTTATGTTCATTTCCATAATACTGCTTGTGATAGACCCCTGTACAGGAACCTTGTATTATTTCCTGATTTTTAAGAAACCTTAGAGTCCGAATTAGTGAAAGTATAAAACATGAAAAATGATTATTGATGTCTTATTAATGATTCTGTGAAACTTTTTGGTTAGAAGATGTCTTGATAATGATTTATTGTGGTTTGAGTATTGGTTTCCAGTCTGTTTCTTACCAGAAACAGGATAGAATTTGGATGGAGATTACATTTTAAAGGCAGATGTTGTTTGTGTAATTTTTAGATATAATAAGACTAATGGAAGTCTAGTTTCATGGGGAAAATAATTATAGAATTTGGATCTTTTTAGGGAGAATTATGATTAAAAGAAGACAGCTTGTTCATAAAGAAACATTAGGAAGAAAAAGATGTAAACATTGCATATAAGGTTAGGTTAGCTTGATGTTTGAGGAGACATTGAGCTGAACTAGTAAGTGATTTATTGACCTATTGACATATGTTAGAATAACATTTATGATGATTGATCATGGATGAATTTGGTTGCAGTATTGGTGTTGAATTTGTGCTGGGAATTTAATGAATGGATTGGTTATGTTATGTTTTGATTTTGATGCTTGAAAGACCATAATTTGTGAACTACCAAATGAATGATTTGAATTGGAATTGGAATTGGAATTGGAATTAAAGATGAATTGATGAGGAATTGAAGTATCTTTAAGGTGTAATTGAGGTATAATTGATTAATTATCATGAAGGTGTCAAATTTTGGAAGAAAACTTAAAGGAAAGTGAAGGTGAATTTTGGGTTCACCCATCCCACGATCGTGGGAATTGTATTGGTCCATTCCCACGATCGTGGGAATTGTATTGGTTCCTTCCCACAATCATGGAAATGCTTGGCATAGAGGAAAAATTGTGTTTTGTGTTCTTGTTGAATCATATAAGGATAAGACACTATACAATGCTGTAAATAGACTTGATTGGGGGCTTAAAATGAACTTAGTTTGATGTTGAATCAATTGGATAAGTGTTTGATGAGTTTAGGTTCTTAAATGATATTATAAATTAAGGATTGAATTGTTTGATATCAATGCACCTAAAGCTAGAATTTATAAGTTATTAAAGGAGTGAAGGTGTTCTTATGAATGCCAATATGATTCAAAGGATATGAACAATATGAATTAGTATAAATGAAAGAGAATTAGGGAAATTGTGTGAATATAAAGCATTAATAAAGGATTGATGAATGTATGATTGATGAATTGAGGGTAGCCAAACTTACATAAGGCATAACTTAATTGCAAACAAGTTATGGACAAGCTATAATGAATGAATGACCAAGATTTGTGATTGAGGATGTATACCTGGGAAAATCAATTGAGTATGCATCGAACATGAGACATATACATGTGCATAGTTGAATAATTATATGATTGATCAACTTAGTAATATGTGGATTATGTGTGTATTGTATGATTTAGAAGCACAAATTGACTGACAATATCTAGACATTGTCGGATCGTCAAGGCAATAGCTATTCTGGAGAATACCGTGAGTTGACCTAGATGTGTAATCTCAATTATGTATGTATTTCAGTTTGATTTATGCGAGTTAACCGAGATTTTTTCTCACTACGTTTGAATTGTTTTTTATTAACTTTCAAATACTGAACTATTACTAATAAGATTGTGAAATTCTGGACCATCAATTCTTCGAGACTGTATAGGAAGTGCTTACTGATTGTATCTGAATGTGGGAAAAATGTGTACTCAACTAAATGTTGAATGCCAGACTCCGATCTGATGATTGTGATAAATGACTGCTCACACCAAATGACAGTTATTGATAACATATTATGTGAAATGATGCTTTCCATCACATGAATATGCATGATTAGGTAAAGGAGTTGTGACCGGAGTGACTAACATGAAAAAGAGCTTAAATGTGCATAAGAGCCATAGGCTTAATTGATAATGAGCCAAGTATCTACAACGGGTACGGAAAAATTATAAAATGAGCCGGTATCTGTAACGACTATAGGATAGTTATAAAATGAGCCCGGTATCCACAATAGGTACGAGACAGTTAAATAGGCACTCAGTTACAACAAAAATAAAAATAAAATTGGAGTCTCATGTGCATTGCATATATATATATATCTTTACATGTATCATGTAAACAATTGCAAAGAATGACTGAATTGAGTTGATATAATGATATGCTATGTTTGTGTACATGTGGATGATATGAATGATTGAAATGAATGATTGAATTATTCTGAAATGATTATATGAAATGCTTGTGTTCATAACGGACTTGTTGGAATATGATGTATATTGTGATCAGGTACTAAATTCTGAATGATGTGATATATGAGATTTGGTTATGAATGATGTGAGATACTGATTGAACTGTGTTATATACTTGCGATATTTACGTCTATTTTGAGTGAGCACATCGATGATGGTTCACTCACTGAGTTCGCAAACTCATCAAAATTGCCATATTATTTTTCTGGTTTAGGAGAAGCCTAGCTAGTCTAGATGAAGTAACTTCTGCATTTGGACATGGGTCAGTGTCGGGATCAGTTGTACTTGCAAATGTCTTAATTATGTTGTATTAAGAATTGTATCTTTAAATTGTTGTATATTGTACATGTGATTTTGGAAATGTAATGACATTTAAGACTATATATGTTTGTGAATAAAAATGGAACAACATGATTATTGGAATGTTTTATGTTATGTGCAATGGATTAAAATGTAAAATGAATTGATTTAACCATCTTAACGTGTCATTTTCGTAGAGTATGTTCCCAAATATCCTTCGGTATGTCGCATATATACTCTATAGGAGTGGTATATTACACCTTAAGCTGAAGGTGGAGGAGGGTGTGGAACTTCCACTTCATCTCGATTTTCCCTAGAGGGTCCAGATACAGACAGATGAGATCGCGCAGGATTATTACTCTCCACAACCTCATCAACAGCTTCATGTGATCTTTCCATACTAAATTTAAAGCCAAAACATGGGACAAACCGTATTAGGCCAAGTACAACTCTTATATTCAAGTACAAGCAATAGTTAAGTGTTGGTTAAACCAGAATCATCTAAACCATGCTCTGATACCAAACAATGTAACACCCGAATGCCCCCTGAGAGGATATACAGATGCCACACAAAACAATCCTAAAACATACCAAGCTATTCCAAAAATTCATTGAAAATAAAATAACATACTTCACATTCATACTTTGCTGAGTTATATACAAAACATCATGTACATATTGTACTCATCATATACATGCCTTACATACAAATCCATCATGTATTATAGTTATTACAAACCATTTATACAAAACACAATATGTTTTAACACATTGAAATACAACTTAAAACTTAAATATAACATTTTCCAAAATCATATCAAGTCCTTCATTGGCCACTACGGTTGTCCCAGCCTTAAGTCTTCTTATCAAAACCTATATGGAGGCAAAACCACCGTCCTAAGCATATAACTTAGTGGGGAATAACTAAACAGGATACATAATGGCGACTATTTCTAACAGTCGACTAACATTCACATGTATTGAATCAGGTCATTTTATAAGCAATCTTTAATTGTTCATATTAAGAGCAATCCAAACATTATTTGTCTTAGAACATAATGTAATTCATCAGTACAAAACATATAAGGATTAGAATAGAACATCATTACTTCCTAACAAAATGTACAAGTCTCAGATCATAATATAATTGTGTCAGAACAGAACAAAACTTATATCAAATCAGAATATATCTTATATCAAATCAGAACTTATCTTGTATCAGATCAAAACTTATCTTGTATCAGATCAGAACATATGTCAAAACACAAAACAAAGTAGCCTGCTTTTTATAGAAGTAGGTAACAACATTAGAACAGAAGATACCTATGATTGGTATCTAAAAAATAGAAGAGACTTAAGTCTCTGAAACAGAAGATACTGAAGTGGTCTAAGATCAGAAGACACCAGAGTGTCAAGTATAGAAGAAGCCAAAGTGTCTAGATACAGAAGACACCTTAGTGTCTAGTTACAGAAGTAGTTGCAGACCCTTCTAGGCATGCTTATTTACCCACGACTAGGACTTGGTAGTTTTAAAATTTTTGTTTTTTATAATCATTCCCAAATTGTAAACCCTAAATCGAAACAAACTAGCAACAATAGAATAAAGCAATAGTGGAAATCCGAAGAGAGAATTAATCAATTTATAGGAGAGAGCATTTTACCTTTCATTAATGCTAATATAGCCTTTTATGAGTTTACGGAGTGTCAGTTCTAGACGATCGTAGGGTTGATTACTCTCTCTCTCGTTATAATTATTCCCAAATTGTAATCCCTAATCGAATTATGAAACTTGCAATCTCTCGATTTACAAAGTACCAATAATTTTAATTAGCTCTAAAGCTCTCTAATAAACAATCGGGTCTCGTACATGATCTCTTTACATGAAATTATCGACTAGATTGATTAAGTGATCAATTAGATCACCTAACTCTTGTTAATCCAATCTAATCATTTTTATCCGGTTCACCCTCTTGGTTTGTTAACGAAATATACAAATACATCAATCAATCACAACACCCAACTCAAGTAAACATAAATCAACTAGATTAACATTAAAGATAAGCAAAATCTTGAAGGTAAAGTTAGAACATCATCAACAACTCAAAATACATAACCATACAACCCATCTCAATCCTACACATTTAAATGAATAAAAAAGTAAATGGGTAGGAAATGAAAGTCAGGTTGGATGATTCGGGAGAGTAACAGCATCAGGAAATCACCTATTTTGAGAAGCTTCGGCATCGGAACCCTCTTCTTCTTCCTCTTCTTCTTTTCTCTCTCTCTCTTTTGGGTTTCCAAATGTAGGCAGAATGTAGACTCCCTCTGGGGTTCCATCATTATCCTTTTATAGTCTTTTCCAACTAAGGTAACCCTAGTGTCTTTCCAGGGTCTGAAATGTCTGAAATGTCCCGTAAAACTAGCACACGTTATCTATTTTTTCTTATGAAGAAAGTAATTTATCTCATAAACTAAAGTTTGGAGATACTTAAACAAATATAGAGGTGCTTATAAAGAATAAGTTCGATGAATTGACCTAATTATGAAGGTGCCAAAAAGATACTTATATGTCTGTGAATTTTATCATTATAATAGTTTTAGAATAGATCTTTTGACTTGAGATACCAAGTTAGTAATATCTGGATACAGTATGAACTATATAGAGATAGTTAAGTAAGTCAATAGAGAATTTGTCACTCTAAAGTAATTAGAGAGAATGTTCCATTATTCTTTATTAGTACTGATTTAAGGGATTCTCTGGTCAGACTAAATTGACATTCGAAATACTATTTTTAAATATCAATTATAAATCAATTACCAAGAACTAACATGATTGGAATTAAATTGAAACAATAGACAATGAAAGGATTAAATTGTGCATTATAACCATGCATGAAGAGGCTACGTCAAATCACTTTGGCATTCCCAATAATTGGGTAGCCATGATATGTTGCGATATTTCAATCTTAATTTATGATTATAAATTATTCAATTACAGAATTAAAGATAAATTAAAAGGAGTTTTAATTTATCTAATTCTAATTATAATTAGAATTTATAATCATTTCTAACATATTAAGGACCTAATGGGTCATACGTTAAGTTAAAAAGATAAAAATCAATTTCAATTAAGTTGGATATGGATGTGAAGTTTAAGAAATTTCGAGGATCAAATATGAGATATTTGATTTTATTAAAATTAAATTAAATTATAATTCGAGTTTGACTTTAATTATAATAAAAATATTTAATTTAATTTGAGTTTGACTTTAATTATGATTAAAATATTTAATGTTAGTAAAAATAAATCCTAAAGCTTTTTTTATAGATTAAAAAATCAACCTAAAGGAGCTAGCACTACTGCTAATTTCCTCTTAAAGAGTTAAATGTCCTTTTATTATTTTATAGATACTATTGGAGACTGAATGTGTGAACATATTGATAGAAGTGAAATGCATCGTATTTTAATAGTTTTATATGTGCTTAGTCGCTTATTCGATTGTTTAGTATGTGTTTAAGGTAGAATTGTGTTAGTTTGTGATTTATTTATGTTTAAAGTGTTTTATGGGTTAGAACAATCCTTTGAGCTTAAATATGATGTTTTTGAGGTGCCTTGACGTGTTCGTTAGTGTTTTAGGGTAGTGATCGAAGAACGGAAGAGTTTCAGAGCAAATTGGGGCTAACTGCATGGCCCACGATCATGACAAAAAGGCTTGACATAGGCCACGATGGTGGCCGAATGGAGGAGTTTTGGAGCAAATTGGGGCCAATTGAATGGCCCACGATCGTGACAGAATGGCCTGACATAGGCCACGATTGTGGCCTGTTTCAGGTGGATGCGCAGCCACTTCCAAACTTCACATTTCGAGGGATTTTTTGGACCTTTTGGACCCAGACAAAACCATAGTTCAACCCTAAACACAAAAGAACATATGTTGGACCCCAAACCTGTTTTAATTATTTTGAAGCATGATTTTAATTTTTGTGATCTTATTAGATTATTATGCCAA
>JAOQMQ010000007.1:4922967-4933869 GCA_027563845.1 Erythroxylum subrotundum | reverse complement strand
ATGTAGACTTATAAATTGAGTCATTATATGTTTCATACAAACATGTAAACTTAAGTATATTATCAATTTATTGGGGCTTTTTTTTTCAATTTCGCCCCGGGCCTATAAAATGATAGGAACGGCCCTGCTCGAAAGTCAAATCCATTGAACTAGCTTTTGTTTACAAGTTAATGTTCCTTCAACATTTATAGATTTCCCATTTTGGAGTGATTCTCTTGAGGAATAACAACATTAAAATCCATAACAGATGCAGGTGACCTTTCTCTGTCAGATCTACTATGTTTCTGTCAAATATGAAAAATGAATCCTATGTCATACAAAATTCCAGGATTCATGCAACAGATTATTAAAACGAAATTAAGGAATTCTCTTCAGGGTTTCGATCGGAATCATGAATTCTTAAGAGGAATAATGTTCTAAATAGCTGTTATAATATGGACGAGACAAAATCAACTGCTTACTGGGAGAAACCTTGCAGGGTTTCACCTGCATCTGATATCTGCCACCAACAAAATGCACTGCTTTTCTTTTTTCCTTTTTTCTTATTGTTAAAGCTAATACATAATTCGCCTCTAAACCTCATTCAGAACCTGTTATTATTTTCTGCCTCACTTTCGACCAAACTGGACTTCTACAGCGGACTCAAATTAAAAGGAAGATTAACGCAATACATGTCTAATTTACACTTTCAATATATTTTTTATCTCGTATATGTGTAGATGCATATGATAAAATTTATAGAATAATTATATATTGCAAATAAAATTATAATGATATTAAAATTATAAGATTCACATTTCATTTACGCATTATCCTTAAATTGTTTCTAGTTATTATTTTTGTAACACTCTAATACCTCTTAGGAGGATATACGAATGACACTCAAAACAAACCAAGACAAGCCAACAACTCCCAAAAAATAAGGAAAATATACATCAAATTTCACATTTCACTGAGGTTTAAATGAGTCACAATTTGCACATATCAAATCCATACATTAAAAACAAACCCATCCTGCTACGTTATGGTTATTACAAGTTATTTACACATACTACAAATTTTCTCATAATATTTATGAATACAACTCAAAGCATAAGTACAAAACCTTCCAAAAGTGAATACGTCCTTATTTGGCCATTGCGATTGTCCCAACCTTATTCCTGTCTATCAAGACCTATACGGAGAAAAAACCACCATGCTAAGCATATAACTTAGTGGCAAAAATAATGATGCAAGATGGCGACTACTTTCAACAATCGTCTAACATTTACATGCAAATGATTCATGACAATCAAGTAATGGAAAATCCGTTATAACAAGAAGTCATGAAATGTCACATAACAAAAATTGAATATGATACTCAAAGAGCATATCGACTATAAGTTTGCATCAGAGCAGAACAAATATCAGAACATATACATAATTTTCCTGCTAATCTTTTCAGAAGTGGGTAATGGGAGCAGAACATAAGATACCTATGATTGGTATCTACAGAAGAGGCAATAGCCTTTGAAACAGAAGAGACTTAAATCTTTAAAACAGAAGACACCATAGAAGCAACTACAAATCTTTCTAGGCATGCCTATTTACCTACAATTAAGACTTGGCAGGTTAAAACTAATCATCAAAATATTAAAGAGCAATAATTAATGCATTCAAACTCATTCCTTAATGCTTACATTATAATTTGAAAACATTCATCATGCCCAATCAAATTTAATATGCTTTATGAACATAGTCTTTTTTTCAATAATGCATCAATGAAAGCATTTAAGTAATTACACTTTATAACCATGAGTTTCATGTTACCCGTATGACTGGGTTTGTTAAGTTCCAAGGACATCCAAAAGAGTTTGGATTAGATTCAGCAGCATTTAGGTAAGGAAACAAAATCACGTTTGGGCTAAAATGAGGGTGATGCACGACTATACCCAAATTTCCAGCTTTTTCTTGAAACATGTTTTTAGGTCAGTTTTGTATGGCGATTTTGACATAGAAATTGGAGTTTTACGCAAAATAATCTTCTATAAAAATGTTCCCCTGTGTCTTAATTTTCTCATGGTATAAATTTCATGCAATTTAGTGTAGTATCCCTAGAGTTAAACCCAAAAAACTACAAAATGTTCTAAAATAGGGACAATAACCAGAACTCAACTTCAAGCCAAAATTTCAAAACCATTAGAGACAAAACTCAAATTCATTTCCTTTATAAAAGTTTTATTACTATGTATTTAGTTTAATCTCCAATTAAAATTATCCCATTTGGATATATATAGGTCTATATATGCCTAAAATATAAAAGTTTAATTGGTGAAACCACTCCATCTAACGAGATACACACTCCAATTAACTCACTTCAATCTTATTATGCAAGAGCAATGCCGAAAACACATCCAAATGAGCCAGCAACATCCCATTTTCGTATAGACTACTTCTCTTAACAAAACTCCTCACGTTACACTCAAAAACTCAAATAGCATATCAAAATTTCCGTACCTTGTAAAAGAGTGATCAAAACCCTAATTCTTCGCTCCACTTACTTCCCTTCTTTGGTCTTTTCCACTTCTACACATAACATACCCATTCAAAACTCATCTTCAACAATCACATATACATAACAGAACCCTAGATGAATAAGAGAAGAGGAAGGAGTTAATGTTCACACCAGAACATGAAATCAACTCACCTTGGACTTCAAATGCACAAATTTCTTGTGTTTTCTTTCAAATCCCTTAATAAATCAAATTTCACGAGACTTTGGATGAATAAAGAAGCTTAATGACCACCCCCCCTCCCCCCTCTTCCTGTGTTTAAGTAAAGTTGTGGTGGGTGACATGCCATATGGCTAATTCTTTTGGTGTAGGACATGACACATGGCTCAATCTTATTGGTTTTTACTTTTCTCCTTCCATTAATTACAAAAATGTCCACATCGTTGTCTTATTCTATGAAATTGCATGCCATGTTACTACATTTATCAATTTAGTCTATGATTAATGTATATTTATGCATGCATAACACAATTAACATAAATTACCGAAATACCCCCAACAACTCCGTTCATATCGATTACAAACGCTTTCATGGACATGAAACATTCCTATTCATGTATAGTTTAGGGCATCACATTTCTCTCCCCCTTAAAAGAATTTCGTCCTTGAAATTCATACCTGATGAGAATAGTTGAGGTATTTGTTTATTTCTGAGTTGTCGAACTTCTCTGGCCAAAATAGACACAGGTCCTTCCTCATAAGAAAAATCCGATTGACTTGAATTTCTTGCACAGGAACCTTATGGCAGTGCGTTGTAACGGTAGTCAAAATAAACTAGACTACTACTATAGCAGCGGTGAGTCTTGCTCGATCCCACAAAAAGTGTGTGTAAAGTATATGAAATGAAATTAATCGGTATTTAGGTTTAAAGGGGTTTTGGTTTTAGAAATAAGAAAATAAAATAAAGCTAGAATAACTAACAAAAGCAATGTAAAGAAAACATGTAAGAAAATTATAAAAGCAGAGAATTCGGTAGAGATCCGGTTCTTTGGCTCAATCTCGGCATACACACTAATTAAACATTTTTCCATGATCTGTTGTTTTCAAACCTCTGTTAGAAACTATTAATCGTGGGTTAATAATTAACCCGAGTTTTCCCTTAGGTACTGTTTAATCAAGATATGATCGGTAATTAAACCTAACTACCAAACAACTTAAGATACAATCTCTAGATTCAATTAGGCAGAAGCATTACAAATTAAGAAAACCGATTAATCAAGGAAAAAACCATATACAATGCATCATTTAACTCAGGTTATGTTATCCCTAATTATTACGAATCATTAGTCGCTATACGTGAATTTCAAATATAACAATTACGAATTATATCAAAATTAGAGATGTCAATAAGTCGGGCTAAAGTGAGCCGTGGCCCGACCCGACCAATGGATGACCAGCCTGTGGCCCAATGGGCCAAGGGCAGGCCGAGCCAACCCGACCCACCATATATCTTTTTAGAAAAACTTCAAAAACAACATCGTTTTTGACAAAACGACGTCATTTTTAAAGTAACGGTTGGACCACGGGTCCACTCACAGCCCGGTCAACTCTAGCTAAAATCGTGCCGGGCCCTTTTTAGCATCCCTAATCGAAATTCTAGCAATGGGTTTGTAAATAAACGATTCAATGAACGCATTCAAATCATCTTTTCACAATACCCAATGGGTTCATACACAAATAATCGAATAATAACGAGAATACAATTATCCATACACAAAATCCAAATCAATTAACATAGGATAACACAACAATTTCTAAAAAGAGAAAGAAACAACTAAAACAAAGAAAGAGTGCTCAATCAGGTCACTGGCGTCGATGTCACCTCCGAATCGACATTGGGAAGCTACCCCTCCATGGGTCTCCTTATAGTGGAGAGCTTACCTCCATCTTCGTGCTCTCTCAAAGCTCCCGAATTTCCTGCTCGATTCAGCCCAAAGAAAACCCACCAAAGAACCACTCTCACTCTCGCTATTGCGCCTTCTATGCTACTGTTCTAATTTTCTAATTAATTCTTGGTCCACTTTACTATTTACTTATTTAAATCCTCTGCTCATGTTTCTGCGTTTCATTCATTCCAACCAACGACTGTGTTTTATCTTGGCTTATGTCTCCATGCTACACGTTTTGCCCTCCTTATTAGCTTGGTTGTACGCCCACTTGCACATCGTTTTGGTCCTCGTTGGTGTGTCAGCTGCTATGTTCCTTCTTGTGTTGCCTGCCATTTTGCTTTCTTTGTCCCTCACGTTTGCGCTGCGTTGTTTTGGTGTGCGTCGTTTTTATCCAACGTGTGTGTATGCATGAAACACACACGTTGCTTGCATGTTGGCCTAACTTTGTTTTCTTCTTCTATTGGCATTTTGTTCTCACTGTATTATCGTTTCATGCTTTTACTTCCAACCTTTAATTTCATGTTAGGCTATGCAAAAATATTCAATTTCCATGCATATGTCGTGAGCAACTTCTTTATGTTTTCATTTTTGTTGTCTTCTCTTACTCTAATTTTCTTCTTCTTACTCTATGAAGACAAGTGAGTGTTAATCTTCAAAAAATGGCCCAAAATATATAGCTTTCGACTCACTTTAACTTCTTTGCTTCCGAATTATGCCTAAAATCACATATGAGTCAAAGTGAGTATCTTAAGTAATTGCATGTCAATAATTACTAGGTGCTATGGAATAATTTAATAATCAATTAATCACATATCAATTTCTCCCACACTTAGCTTTTTGTCGTCCTCTGGCAAAACATTAAAATTAAGCTCAAAGACCTAAAAATATTTACTTAATTCCCATATGTTCCAAAAACACATAATCATAAACAAAGATATCATAGCAAGAACTTAACATTTCAAGCTTTTACTCATGACCAATCAACTTTCAATACCTTTAAAAACCAAGCAATCTAATGGTAGACTTGGAAAATGTGCGTAACTAAAATATATCCATGGATACACTCAATACCATTCATGACCATGACAATCCATAACGTTGCATATCATTTCATTTCTCCACCAATAAAATTCACATGCAAAATCATGGATCAAAGGACTTTTTAGGGTTGTAATGTGGGCAAAGGTAAGGTGAGATGTATTTAGATCAAGTGGCTTGAAAGCCATTAAAGCTAGTGAAACAAGCAACACTCATTGTAACTTCAAGTGCAAAAACCAACATTCAATCACAATTGTGTACATCAACTATAATGAATGCAAAAAAAAGTTTCACAACTTAAACTCGAGCTCTCATACACAAACCACATGAAGTATATACCAATCCAAAAGGATCACTCATACAATTGATGACAATACATTGAAACCACAAAGAGTGACCTTTCCAAGCAAACATCTACCTCATATTTAATATACTCAAATAACTCATTCAATACAACTTTAGGAGGATGCATTAAGTATGAACAACATTGCAAACCACATATGCACTTCCTTATTAGTAAATTTATTTAAACATTTTTTAATTCTTTCTTTTTCTTTTTTCTTTTGTCTTTTTTTCTTTTCTCTTTTCTTTCTTTCTTTTCCTTTCTTTTCTTTTCTCTTATAAAAATTAAAATAAACTACATCAATGTGGGAATTTCAATGATAAGACATAAAATAATATCTCAACATTATAACTAACCCACACATATGCATATCCCCACACTTAGAATTTTATACGTCCATAAACTAAAAAATCAACAAGTGTTCCACTAGCTTCAAGGCTTAGGAAGGACATTTGGTTAGGTTAAAGCATGTTATATGGCTAATACACAAAGAAAAGGACAATAAAACTCAAGGGGGCTTATCAAAAAGGAAAATCATATAATGGGCAGGCTATTTGGCTAATGTATTTTAGAAAAGCAAAGAATGCCTAATCATATTCATGTTAATGCATGTGATAAAAATGTGGTCTTGAATAGAAATTCAAGGCAAAATCAGGATGTACATGTCACGAAGGTCACACATTATCAAAAGACAATGAGACTAATATGAATGTGTCAGTCTAATAAGGCTTAAAATCTCACTGGCTTTGTCTACCACTAGTCACAACTCTTCTAAAGATAATGCACATCGACCAATCACAAGAGTAAAAGTACATGCTAAAGTTGCTATCAAATTCTCTAGTCAACTCATTATCTAATCATGATTATATAGTTCTAGAAGCAATATAAAATTAGAAAATTTTAGTTTTGTTGTTTTATTCTGTCTCTCATTTTGATTGAAAACTTAAAATAATTAAAACAAACAAACAACAAAAACACACATGTATAAAAAAAAACTAATGCGAAAATGTAAAAAGAATTACTTCCCTTAGGTTGCCTCCCAAGAAGCGCCTTTGTTTAGTGTCACTGGCTCGACTCCTTCTTCTCCTCATGTGACAAAATTGTGATCTTTAAGTATTACAGTTAGCGCCACTTCTACACGAGATTGTTCTGGATAAGGCCTTAGTTGATCATCATTCCCATTTAGCGTCCTTCCTATCCTTAGACTTGCGATCTCTAACTAAGTCCATGCTTTCTTGAATGTCTCTTCACCTTTTTCTTCCTCGTTTAATTCCTCTAACCTGCTAGGTAAAAGTAAATAGTCATTCTTAACAACATAATGGAACTCAATATTTATCGACGAGCTAAAAGATATGTCTTTTTCTGCTTCAAGCCCCTCCTCTACTTCTTCCACACAAGCAACTCCTTGAGTAATGCTTTAAAAATTCTAAAGCTCCTCATCAATTTATAAAGTTTCCGCACAAACGTCCATTGGGTACATCTCGAGTTGATACGGCTGCTCCTCTTTGCTTTGCGATTCTAGATGATTGATATCTCTCCATCGAGGCAATGCATCTTGTTGGAACCATTTTATATCCTGCTGAAATTGCAAAGTGTTAGCAGTGAAATTATAAACTAATTCTTCCAAAGATGTACCTAAGTTTTGTTGGCTCTCCCAATTTTGGAAACTAGACCAAATTTTCCTTTCATCTTGCTGGAATTGTTGGATATCCTGTTGGGTCTGCTGTAGACTCTCTTAAAGCTGCTGTAGACCCTATCGAAATTGAAGATTGTTAGCATTATAGGTCTTGATATAGTAGTTTAGAGATGTACCTGAATCGTGATAAAAAAACTTCTGGTCTGTACGGGAATTGTTGTGCATCCTATAAACTATTATGGAAGTAATTTTGTTGATTATCCCATCAATAACTAAAGTTAGATTGATCAGTCCAACCTTGGTTACAGGATTAAGAGTTAGAGTTAAAGAAAAAATTACTTCCATCCATTATTTTTTTGAAAAAAAATCACAAACGCGAAACAGAACAATGAAAGGATCACAAAATAACTGAAAAGAAACCAATTACGAACATATATATACAAAACACCAATTAAAATCACAAACAAAAACTAAAACATCACACTCCCTGGCAACGACACCAAAATTAACAGTGTATCGTAACACTAGTCAAAATAAACTAGACTACTACTATAGCAGTGGTGGGTCTAGGTTGATCCTACAGAGAGTGTGTGTAAAGTATATGAAATGGAATTAATAGGTGTTTAGGTTTGGGGGGGGGGGTTTAAAAATAAGAAAATAAAATAAAGCTAGAATAACTAACAAAAGAAAAATAAAGAAAACATGTAAAAAAATGATAAAAGTAGAGAATTCGGTAGGGACCTGGTTCTTTGGTTCAATCTCGGCCTACACCCTAATTAAACATTTTTCCATGATTTGTTGTTCTCAAACCTTTCTTAGAGACTATTAATCATAGGTTAATAATTAACCTGAGTTTTCCCTTAGGTAGTATTTAATCAAGATACAATCGTTAATTAAACTCAACCATCGAATAACCTAGGAAACAATCTCTAGATTCAATTAGGCAGTAGCATTAATAAATTAGGAAAATAGATACGATGCGTCATTTAACCTAGGTTATGTTATCCCTAATGATTAAGAATTATTAGTCGCTTCACGGGAATTTCAAATATAACAATTACGGATTATATCAAAATTCTCGCAATAGGTTTGTAAATAAACGATCCAATGAATGCATTCAAATCATCTTTTCACAATACCCAATGGGTTCATACACAAATAATCGAACAATATCAAGAATACAATTATCCATACACAAAACCCAAATCAATTAACATAGGATAACACAATCAATTTCTAAAGAGAGAAAGAAACAACTAAAACAAAGAAAGAGTGATTAACCGGGTCATTGGCATCGATGTCACCTAAGAACAGATGTCAGGAAGCTACCCCTCCATTGGTCTCCTCATGGTGGAGAGTTTACCTCCATCGTCATGCTCTCCTAAAGCTCCCAAAGTTCCCACTGGATTCAGTCCAAAGAAAACCCACCGAAGAACCACTCTCACTCTCTCTACTACACCTCTTACACTATTGTTCTGATTTTCTAATTAATTCTTGGTCCACTTTACCGTTCATTTATTAAAAACCTACACTTCTGTTTCTGTGTTTCATTCATCCATGCTGCACGTTTTTTCCTCCTTGCTAGCTTGGTTATACGCCCACCTGCACGTCGTTTTGGTCTTCGTTGGTGTGTCAGCTGTTGCGTTCCTTCTTGTATTGCCTGTTGTTTTGCTTCCTTTCTCCCTCACGTCTACGCTGCATTGTTTTGGTGTGCGTCATTTTTGTCCAACGTGTGTGTGTGTGCATGAAACAGACATGTTGCTTGCATGTTGTCCCAACTTTGTTTTCATCTTCTGCTGGTGTTTTGTTCTCACTGTACTACCATTTCATGCTTTTGCTTCCATCCTTTAATTTCATGTTAGGCGAGGCAAAAATATTCAATTTACATGCATATGTCGTGAGCAACTTCTTTGTGTTTTCATTTTTTCTTGTGTTCTCTTGCTCTAATTTTCTTCTTCATACTCTATGAAGACAAGTGAGTATTAATCTTTGAAAAATGGCCCAAAATATAGAGCTTTCGACTCACTTTAACTTCTTTGCTTCCGAACTGTGCCTAAAATCACATATGAATCAAAGTGAGTATCTTAAGTAATTTCATGTCAATAATCACTAAGTGTTATGGAATAATTTCATAATCAATTAATCACTTATCAATTTCTCCCACACTTAGCTTTTGGCCATCCTCGGGGAAAACATTAAAATTAAGCTCAAAGAACTGAAAACATTTACTCAATTCCTATATGTTCCAAGAACACATAATCATAAACAAAGATGAACGACTTTCAAAAACCATAGTAAGAACTTAACATTCCAAGCTTTTAGTCATGATCAATCAACATTCAATACCTTTAAAAACTAAGTAATCTAATGGAAGACTTGGAAAATGTGTTTAACTAAAATATATCCATGGGTACACTCAATACCATTCATGATCATGAAAATCCACAACTTTGTGTATCATTTTATTTCTCCACCACTAAAATTCACATGCAAAATCATGGATCAAAGGACTTTTTAGGGTTGTAACGTGGGCAAAGGTAAGGTAAGATGTATTTAGGTCAATTGTCTTGAAAGCCATTAAAGCTAGTGAAATAAGCAACACTCAATGTAACATCAAGTGCAAAAACCAACATTCAATCACAATTGTATACATTAAATATGATGAAAATCCTACACTTTTCACTTTACAAGTAGTGTCACCAAATTTTCAAAGCAAACATTACTGCTACAAGTTCAAGATCATGTGTGGGATAGTTTTACTCATGTGACTTTAGTTTCCTAGAGGCATATGCATCCACTTTACCATCTTGCATCAGAACACAACCCAAAATGTTTTTAGATGCATCACTAAACATAATATATTCCTTACCAGAAATGGGTTGAGCCAACACTGGAGCTTCAGTAAGCATTCTTTTTAGCTGATCAAAGCTAGCGTGACATTTAGCAGACCATTCAAACTTCACTCCTTTTCGTAGCTATTTAGTCAAAGGAGAAGTTATCACCGAAAACCCATTTAAAATCGACGATAGTAATCGTTCATACCCAAAAAACTTCTCACTTCAGTCACATTTCATACTTGGTTCCGGTTAATAATTGCTTCAATCTTACCAGGATCAACTCTAACTCCTTAAGAAGAGAGAACATGTCCTAGAAAAGATACTTCCTTAAGCCAAGAATCACACTTGCTTAGCTTTGCATACAATAGGTTTTTCCCGCAGGGACTGTAACACAATCTATAGATGTGGAGCATGATCTTGCTCATTATTGGAATATCCTAGGATATCATCTATGAATACTGTAACACACCACTACCATAGAGCATATACTCGAACATCTAGAGGAAATTCAAGAAGATACGGTAACATCTCGTTACCCATGTTAGGGCTAGAATTGTGAATTATGCGAATTTCTGAGAAATTAGGAAAAATGTACATCATGCATAAT